>JACXGM010029501.1:0-13619 GCA_016801145.1 Umbra pygmaea
TGGAATTCTGGGAGTTGTGGTAACTCAACTTTAGACAGATACAGAAGCCCCCCAGTGGATGCGAAAGGAACTGAAATATACTATCGGCTTTTCTCTGATATATTGAAAAAGAACAGACGTGTATATGACATAAATCATCTATGGTAACGTTTGTAAATGGTATACTATGAAACTGATTTACTGTGGAACACTCCTTTAACTCTAAAATCAATATTAGTTGTCCTCCCAAATGATTGTATCTCTCAGGCATCCTGGAAACAGGCCTATCTAGCATTTATGGTGTGGTCTCCGCATCTTTGAAATTTGAAGATTTTCAAATTCTGGAATTTGTGTCCTTTCTCTGTGTAGATCCACTATGGCAGGATGACTCAGAGTACAGTGAATTCATTGTCATGTTCAAGAAACTAGTTTGAGATGATGTGAGTTTTGTGACATGGTGCATTATCCTACTGCAAGTAGCCATTAGAAGATGTGTACACTGTGGGCATAAATGGATGGGCATGGTCAGCAACAATACCCAGGTAGGCTGAGTGTGCCAGGAAAATATCCCCCACACAATTATACCAACACCACCAGCCTGAACTGTTGATACAAGGCAGGATGGATGCATGCTTTCATGTTGTTAACGTGAAATTCTGAACCTACCATCTGAATGTCGCAGTATTCATCGAGACTCTTCAGACCAGGCAATGTTTTTTTCAATCTTCTATTGTCCAATTGTGGTGGGCCGGTTGACAGGGGCTGACAGGAGTTGCACCCGGTATGATCTTCTGCTGTAGTAGCCCATCTGCTTCAAGTTTCAACATGTTGTGCGTTCAGAGATGCTGTTCTGCATACCTTGGTTGTACGAGTGGTTATTTGAGTAACTGTTGCCTTTCTATCAGCACATAACTGTCTGGTCATTCCCCTCTAAAATCTGCCATCAACAAGGAATTTTCACCAAGAGAAATGCCACTCACTGGATATCATTTTCATTTTCTGACCCTTTTCTGTAAACCCTAGAGATGGTTGTGTGGGAAAATCAAGGTGATTCAGCCCGTCTGGCACCAACAAACATGTCACGTTCAAAGTGAGTTATATCACCTTTGTTCCCCATTCTGATGCTTGGTTTGAACTTCAGCAGATCGTCTTGACCATATCTACATGCCTAAATGCATTGACTTGCTGCCATGTGATTGGCTGATTAGATAGTTGCATTAATGAGCAGTTTAACAGGTGTACCAAATGAAGTGTCCACTGTATGTATATTCATATCACTGATGGGTCAGGACCAGTGCCGGCCAGAGCCTTTTGGGGGCCCTAAGCAGAATTGGATTTGGGGCCCCCTCCAACCACGTGGAGTCACCTGTGCACTCTATTGGGGGGCCCCTGGTGGCTATGGGGCCCCAAGCACCCGCTTAGTTCACTTATGCCTCGGGCCAGCCCTGGTCAGGACATTTGAATATGTAAGTAATTGCCTCCCAAAATAATGAAGGAAGCATAAATCAATACATTTTATAAAGAACACTCTCATTCTTATGGCCTTCACCTTGCCTTGCAAATGTCAATGTAATGAGGTGGTTCAGTGATCAGCATTTGCAATAGCAAGATTGCCTGGAACTTAAAAATGAGTTTGAACTCCCCTCAGTTGAGACTAGTCCTTAGCTAATACTATTGGCATGCTAGAGACCCTGTCTATAAACCAGGCAGACAAATAAAATGTTCACACATGCTTGGTAAACAACAGTCATAGGCTAATAATCAAAGGATTAGTCAGACCAATAAAAATATAGAAAAAAGTAACTGAAGGAATATATGGTTCACTTACAGTATATAACAATTAAACTAATAGAAGTAAGGCGTAATATTGAAATATTACAAAATGATAAAATTAAGTAAACTGTCTTTATATTGCAAGCTCAAGTACTGAATTGGTGCAATGGGTTACAGTTAATTTAATACACTTATGAGCAGGGATAGTGGAAGATATGTAATAAAAAGTAAGTAATGTAGCTTATATTAGTATAAAAGTGTTTGTGTGTGAGAGAACAATCTGTATGCATTTTACTTGTGTAAATGCATTTGTGTGTGATTTAGATTGTAAGTATTTGTCTGCTTGCAGGTACAATATAGTGTATTTGGTCAGTACTGAAGCGTACTAGTGGATATAACTAGGTAACCCCTTTGATAACAATTTCTCATTTATGTGCCTGAGTACAGTCCTATTGGTTATAGATGTAAGACACCAGTACTGCATCTCGTGCAGTATAATTTGGGTGCCTAAAGTAATTTGCTATGTTGAGAGTTTTCCTCTGACACTGCCTGGTGTAATTCTTGGTGATCAAGGATGGACCAGGATATGTAGCCGGTCAAGATAATCTCGGTGGCGCAGCTATGAACATTTTTGAATATTTGACAGCCCATGCCAAATACAATATGATCAGCCTCATAAGGGGAAAGTGAGCATGAGATGCTTTCTAAACAACGGATGTGTGTGTGGACCACGTCAGTTCATGTTTTGATGTCGGCCAATGTGGATCAGGTCGTGCTTATCCTCTTGTTCCATAAATACACAATCAGCTCTTTTGTCTTGTGATTTTCAGTAATAGACTGTCCTGGTACTACACTGCCAGGTATATGCCAACTCCATACTTTTGCCCTTGATCAGGCCTACATTGCAAAACATAAAAAACAGACAATAACTACCTAAATTAAGATAGAATAAAAAACTGAATTATCTACCAGTGCACTGAGATAATTGAACGTGGTAAGAGGTCTAAAAATAAGACAAAAACTAAATGATTACTAGTTAAAAAAATAATAAGTAAATAATACTTAAAATAAGATAAAATATTTGAAAATTATAAATGTAAGATATTTAGGATGTACCACCAATGTCATAAGTAACTTTAAGTATGGTGTATATGCAGCCCCCAAGTCATGTGTGAACAATGAGTACAGAATTGTAGCAAACCCCCTGTTTTAAAGGTGAACCCGGCTGTTCTGTGGTCCTCCACTCTGGGTAGAGCCTGTCAGGACGTTCAGGAACCAATTTAAGAGTGAGGTGTTTAGTGCTATGATTTTGAGAGTGTTGGATGGAACATTGAACTGTAATCCATGGACAGCTTTCTCACAAAGTTAACACACTGATGTTCTAGAACAATAACATGGAGTAAATAGATGCCATTGACCTTTCCAGGCATCTGTGTGGGGCGTTTTGTGGTTACAAGTCAAGATGGTCATGTCAACATATGGTGAAACTTGAGAAAGCACATTAACTACTTTGTACTTTAAACAATTGAGTTGAGTTCAATCTGAAACTAGAGCATATAATTATATTACAGCCAAGCAAGCCATAAACCAGCCCATTACTCTTTTTATCATCAGGAGATTGAAGAAAGAAACCATGAACTCAGATCCTCATTAACTTTTCAATACCCCCATTTCTAGGAAGAAATTGGGCAAGGGTTGTTTTTTCATAAGGAGATGTACCCATAAGTCTTAGTAATCTGTTTACATAGCTTTTAAGTGTGTGTTACTGGAAGCACTGTTGAAGTACACTTATGTAGGCTTATTTTGAACCACATGGCTGATAATATTTATTTAGAGCACTCATAGAAATAGTGTTTTCTAAATACATTTCATTGTTCTATTCATAGCAAAGTGACAATTCTTTTTTTATTAAAGTGGAATTTAGAATTGTAACGGAACTTTCTTGGTTGAGCCTGATTCAGTCATGCCAAATGTATTGTAAGTTGCAGAAACAATTCAAGTTAAAACACAGAGTACATACCACATATAAAATTATTTTTATCCAGCTTGATTGCATTTTGCATGCAATGCTGCTTTTAGAGAGAATGCTCTCGCTTTTGCAAAGATACCATTGATGGGAAACACTGCATGGGTGTTCACTAGGAAATCAACTTGAAAACCACTATGCTGCTAACCTAAAATCTAATTAAATTACTATTTAATTGGCTTTATAGAGGTAATCAAATACTGATGTAATGTAAAACATGTGTTGTGTTGCTTTAAAGAGCAACTTTAGTCACATGGTCATCCACATTAAATCTCCTTCCATCTAAAAAGTCCCATCTTGCAAATAATTTGTTTAGAAGACAAAATACGAGTGATAACTAATTCTACCCTATTGAAACAAAAAGAACTGTGCAGAATTATCAGAATTGTTAAATGACCTGCTGCACACCAGAATATTTTTCTTAAAGAATGTGATTGTTGGTGATATTTCTGAGAAGAGTGATGTGTCACTTTCAGACAAGGTGAGATATTTTTAGAAAACAGTGTGTTTTTGGAGGACCGTAGCAATTTCTATATGGTGATCATGTTGCAAGGGGGCACCTTTAATTCCTACAAGGCTAGGAAAACACAGACCCCTGCTCTTTGACTTTATGGTAAGTCCCTCGTGCTGTGGAGCCAACGTTTGTTTTTACTGTGAATTTCCGAGCTTTGGGATGATCTGTAAATAAAGACGTGGTCACTGTTGCCCTCGTTGTGTTTTGGGTCAGTCTGGAAACAGTTTTATAAGGGAATATGGTGTAGTGTTGTTTTTGTTGCCCACTACGCAACGCTTTTTACAGAATACCCCAGGAACAAAGGAAGTAAATGATCTAAAATCCTTCCAGCATTGGCCGAGTAGTTGAGGGTGATACAAGAATCAAACGTTTACTTCTCATTGGTATGCATTTGGATAAAGATGGAAGCTATACAAACACTTCACATGCGTTTATTCCCTTTTTTTGCAGTACACAGATAAGAGGTAGCAGCCTCTCTCCCCCACACTCGTCAATTGATAAATGAGTGAGAGAACAAGGCGAGACAGTTCACCTTCCCAGAGCTTCGTTTCAAGGAGACTTTTGATGATTGTTGTCAACTGCAGCTAACCAGATTAAATGAGCACCTTGATGTCAGAGCTAGCTGTACCCTTCTAGAGGACCACGTTACATCTGTCTCACATTAAGATTAAGGCTGGCTAGTTATAGAGCAATAATGGAGCTGTTGTGAGGTTTTCCTGGAGCGTCGGGAGAGTGTGGAAGGAAAGCTTAGCAGCCACTCAATCATTGTCTGTCAGATGGGAGAGTGTGGGTAACAGAGACAGAATAAAGGATATACAGCCCCCCACCATCACACCATCAGCCCACCCAATCATGACCCTGCAGAATCAACAGGGAAATAATCTATGTTCAGAGTAATGAGTCTTAGATTACTTTGGTGGGGAACAAAATATGTTTATATCATGTCCGATGGATTGTATTGAAAAGTAAATAAGAAGTAATGGGAATATTGTTATGAGTATGTTGCCATTATATCATTAAAGTAAACACTTCATTTTACCAGCTATTGAGATCAATGTCTGGCTAGAGTATAAAAATACAATGGGAATATACGGTGTATGCAGTCAATAGGCAAGGCGGGAGTAACACTCATTCGCTTGGCTCATTTCCATGTCCATCATCTGGTATCCAGCCAGCTGGTGATGTGATGAGAGGTCCCTAGTGATGACAGAAATGGCTAAATGCCTCTGCCAAAATATTGTCACACAACACACCTCTCCCAATAACCAGTCTTTACTACATGCAAATTTTAGATTTCAGGAATTTATTGATGCTTAATACTGACCCCTGTGTTGAAATTAATCTAGGTTTTTCAGATATCTGTTTTTGATGTCATAACATGTTTTACAATATGGACAATGACGTTGTGGTGTGAAAGTAAAGGTAACATGTGTTGTGTTACACTATTTACTATTCAACTAACATAGTAATAACAGTTACTGCTGTAATAAAATAATAGTTATGTAGGTATAATAACATTAAATTACTACATACTACATCTTACTACATAGGTACATTTAACTACATGTACAACTATTAGAAAAAAATGTCAAGAAAAATTTAACAGTGTTGAGTCAATAGTAATAAATAAAATTGTAAAATTGATGTTACAAATAATATACTTGATCAAATACACTCCATTTCTGAATGTGTGAGAACAGCAAACATTCCTTTTGGAAAAAGGTCTGGCAATGTGGATGACCTTCCCAAATTATTTATGTAGCAAAAAGTGGGTTATCAACCTATTTCCAGAAAAAAACATGGCTACAAATGGGATGAGAATACCTGGACATACAAACTTTTACAGTACATATTTACAGTAACCCATTAACCTGATACAACATGCATTTATAAAAATCTCTAGGTCCCTCATTCTCAGCTCTGGAACTTGAAGCCAGCTTCACTCCAAGGTTTTGTTACAAACATTTAATATGGGACTTATTTAGACCTGGAACACTTGGGCGGGTGCAATTAATGAGTAGGTGGAAATCCAACAGCCTCCAAACCTTGTGGGGTAAGAGTTGAATCCCCCTGCTGTAAATACAGTGCCTTGCAAAAGTATTCGGCACCCTTGAACATTTCGACCTTTTGCCACATTTCAGGCTTCAAACACAAAGATATACATTTTTTGTGAAGAAGCAACAAGTGCGACAAAATGATTAAGTAAAATTAAATTTATTGGATATTTCAAACTTTTTTAACAAATAAAAAAGTGACAAATTGGGCGAGCAAAATTATTCAGCTCCTTTACTTTCAGTGCAGCAAACTCTCTCCAGATATTCAGTGAGGATCTCTGAATTATCCAATGTTGACCTAAATGACTTATGATGATAAATAGAATCCACCTGTGTGTAATCTAGTCTCCGTATAAATGCACCTGCTCTGTGATAGTCTCACAGGTCCGTTGAAAGCACAGAGAGCATCATGAAGAACAAGGAACACACCAGGCAGGTCCGAGATACTGTTGTAGAGAAGTTTAAAGCCAGATTTGGATACAAAAAGATTGCCCAAGCTTTAAACATCCCAAGGAGCACTGTGGTAGCGATAATATTGAAATGGAAGGAGTATCAGACCACTGCAAATCTACCAAGACCCGGCCGTCCCTCTAAACTTTCAGCTCATACAAAGGGAAGACTGATCAGAGATGCAGCCAAGAGGCCCATGATCACTCTGGATGAACTGCAGAGATCTACAGCTGAGGTGGGCGAGTCTGTCCATAGGACAACAATCAGTCGTATACTGCACAAATCTGGCCTTTATGGAAGAGTGGCAAGAAGAAAGCCATTTCTGAAAGATATCCATGGACCCGTTTTCATTTTTTATTTAAAGAATAAATATACAAAATAGTATTTTTTCAAACTCAAACTCATTGGCCTTGGCTCATTTTCTGTGAATAACATAAATCAGAACACATTTTCAATGTCCACAACCTGTACACCCCAAAATTTATATTACATACAGGGTGTTCGGGTCTACTGGACCCAGGCCTAATAAAGGTGTGAAAATTGTTGGTCCTGTGTACCTTCACTCCTTTTGTTTTGTCTGGGCCTGCTGTAAGTGTGTGTGGGTGTGTGTTTGTGTGATTGTTTCTGCACCTGGCAGGTGTTGTTTGCAATTTTGTTGCAAAATTCCAGCAATTCCTGCAAACTTTACCCTCTGTTTTGCGGGAACCGATCTTCATTTTCTCATACTCTCTGATGCAAATTGGGGGCGGAACACAATAAATATAGCTTTGCCAGTGTGGTTCCTTATCACAACTGATCAAGATGGCCAAAAGATACTCTGTTCAGAGGGCTTTGCAATTGATTTTGGAAGAGAGAGAAACTTTTGATGATGTGGAGGAAGAGGTTTCAGAATGTGAGGATCACATTTCAGAAAATTGATGAGCAGCTGATGCCATTTAGGGGCCGCTGCCCCTTTAGGCAGTATATACCATCTAAACCTGCAAAATATGGTATAAAGATCTGGGCTGCCTGTGATGCCACTTCCTCATATGCTTGGAACTTACAAGTGTACACAGGGAAACCTGATGGAGGAGCCCCTGAGAAAAACCAAGGTATGAGAGATGTCCTGGATATGACTCAGGGACTCAGTGGACACAACATCACGTGTGACAATTTTTTTACGTCGTACAAGCTGGGACAAGAGCTCCTAAAGAAGAAGCTGACCATGGTGGGAACGATACGTAAAAACAAGTCTGAGCTCCCACCCCAACTGCTGACTACAAAGAGCAGGCCTGTCAAGTCTTCCAAGTTTGTGTACAGAGCTGACATGTCCCTGGTATCCTATGTGCCAAAGAAAGGCAAGAATGTGGTACATGAGTACACCACATAGGGATGGGAGAATCTGGCATGGACATCAAAAACCGGCAATGATCATGGATTATAATGCCACAAAAGGTGGGGTGGACAACATGGACAAGCTGGTGACTGCCTACAGCTGCAAAAGGAGAACCCTACGCTGGCCACTGGTGATATTCTTCGACATATTGGATGTCTCAGCGTACAACACCTTTGTCATCTGAATGGCACTGAACCCAGAGTGGAACCGAAAGGAAGCTTCAGAGGAGACGCCTTTTTCTTGAGGAACTGGGAAAGGCACTGTTGAGACCTCAAATGCAGAGAAGACAAAATGTCCCAAGAACCCCAGCCTCTGCAGCCATCGTGAGGAGGATTCAGGAGGAGAATGCTGGTGCCCTCTTCACCCGACCTACAGAACCACAATCTGCAGAGCCTGAAGTAAGTGTGTGATGCTGTCGCAGTACAGTGGAGCAAAACAGTATATAATTTTTGCCACTGTATGTCTGACAATTGTGCCTTACGAAAGTGTTAGTATAATTCCTGATCTTTTCATTATTCTAGGTTTTGGCCAGCAGCAACAAAACGAAGCACTGTGATGTGTGTGGACCCAAGATGGATAGAGAAACACAATTTACATGCATCAAATACAAGAAGTATATATGCAACACACACACAGTAAAGATCTGCCCCTCATGTGTTGTCGAGACTGACATGGTTACTGTATGTATTTCAACTTGTGCTGTGTATGTATATACAACCAAATGGGTTCAATATCTAATGAATTTAAAATAATAAAAATCAATATTTATGAAAAACCTTGCATTAATTTTTACATCTTTTGAATTTATATCTTGATTATAATTTATTTTATTTTTTATTACATTTGATTAAAAACAAGCCAAAAATGAGTAACACTTCAGTTCATAAATGTGGTAAAGGGCAAATATTAGCAATACATGCTGTTAATATTACTTCTAATTGGGATTAAGTAAAAATATGTTGAGTATTTTAAAATAAAATTGTTTGAATGTGTTGAATTAAAATGCTTAAAATGCAGTGGGTCCACCAGACCCACGAACACTGGCTGAGTAACAAAAATATGAACACCACACAAGGGTTAAAGTTTGCCACAAGCCACCTGGGAGACACACCAAACATGTTAAAGAAGAAGCTCTGGTCAGATGAAACCAAAATCAAACTTTTTGGCATCAATGCAAAACGTAATGTTTGCCGTAAAAGCAACACAGCTCATCACCCTGAACACACCATTCACACTGTCAAACATGGTGGTGGCAGCATCATGGTTTGGTCCTGCTTTTCTTCAGCAGGGACAGGGAAGATGGCTAAAATTGATGGGAAGATGGATGGAGCCAAATACAGGACCATTCTGGAGTCTGCAAAAGACCTGAGACTGGGACGGAGATTTGATCCAAAACATAAAGCAAAATCTACAATGGAATGGTTCACAAATAAACATATCCAGGTGTTAGAATGGCCAAGTCAAAGTCCAGACCTGAATCCAATCGAGAATCTGTGGAAAGAACTGAAAACTGCTGTTCACAAACGCTCTCCATCCAACCTTACTGAGCTTGAGCTGTTTTGCAAGGAGGAATGGGCAAAAATTTCAGTCTCTCGATGTGCAAAAACAGAGACATACCCCAAGCGACTTACAGCTGTAATTGCAGCAAAAGGTGGCGCTACAAAGTATTAACTTAGGGGGCTGAATAATTTTGCACGCCCAAGTTTTTATTTGTTAAAAATGTTTGAAATATCTAATAAATTTCGTTCCACTTCATGATTGTGTCCCACTTGTTGTTGATACTTCACAAAAAATGACATATCTTTATGTTTGAAGCCTGAAATGTGGCAAAAGGTCAAACAGTTCAAGGGGCCGAATACTTTCGCAAGGCACTGTATATGCTTTACTTACTGGACAATGAATATTCAACAACGCTATACTTTAAGAACTTGGTGAAGTTTTGAGTTTGTCCCAGAAACTTTGTGAGCCTTCCAGTATTATAGACAACATATCCTAGGAGGAATTGACTAAAATCCATATTATCCAAATAGCAACTGTTTGTGCCAACCATATTATGTGATGTGGCTGTGAGGTCAAGAGGTCAGTACTGCTGAAGAGATTGAGTGCTGCAAACTGACCTCATGTAACTCAATTGTTACTATGACAACTGTCTAGGCCTATCAGGTTTGTGTCCCAAAAACCTTGGCTATTGGTCAGTTTATTCTGTCCATCAAACTCCCTTTTCAACAAGTTTTCAACTAGTACCTCTATCAAGCAGTGTTTTGATGTGTTATTTGTTTAACACAGAATAATTACTGTTTGTACAAGCCAAGTAGGAATGGACCACATACTGCAAAGATGTACCTCAATGTTCACAGCACTGGGGCTATCATCAGCTCAATTTTTAGATATACATTTTCATTCATTAATGGGAAAATAGTCCTTGAAGAAATGAATTCATTTGGAAATAGCTTAAAATAGAGACAGTAGATGCATTTTCATTCACTTAGACACAATTTATGTAGCAAAAAATGTCAACTTCCACAGAAAACATTTTTCATATTTAATATCTTAATCATACACATTGGCAGTAGATATTGTGAGAAAAAATGTCAATAGCTAGCTTTTATTGTCCATTTTGATGTTCCCAATTGCCTATTTGAGTCAATTCCTACAAATCCTACAAATACATACATACATACATACATACATACATACATACATACATACATACATACATACATACATACATACATACATACATACATACATACATACATACATACATACATACATACATACATACATACATACATACATACATACATACACTGTAATATTTTTTTTTTACTTTGATGGTAAATTAAAATGGTGATTTGATACAAATAAAATGCAGGTTACTGTTAATCAATTAAAGGGGCATTTCACCCCGGGGAAAACCTGTTGTTTTATGTGGAAATAGGCATTGCATGCTACAACACACTCTAGGGTGACATAGAATAGTAACATTGGACTAGCAAGATCTGAAAATGAATGTGGTCATGTTTTCTTTAATATTTGCAAAGCATCTCTTAAATTAATCCTGCTACAAATAATTGTTTGGGTTGACGTTTGTCCTTGCCCATCAGATGTCCTTCAGTAATGTTCCTAACAGGTGATATACTAATAACTGAGCAAGGTGTAAAGGTGCGTCCTGTCTGTAAAAGACTACAACGCTGGTGCAGCTGTGTTTACTGGGAAACATGGGACATTATTGGGTACAGCTAACTTATGAAAACAACTAAATTACTTCTTATCAAGAGTGTGAATTTTTTTTCAAGTGCTTTCAGATGGTGATATTGAAATATGCATGTTTAAACTGGAGTATACTGAAAATGACTTCAGGGAAAGCTTATAATTAAAAGAAGTAAAGATGAACATAAATGTTTGAAAGCATTATTTCTACTAGTAAATTCATACTCATGTTTTATTTTTTGGCAACTGTAGAATAGATGTGTGCATTTCGTAGAAAAATGTGATACTATTGACTAACTCATCTGTTCATAGAAGACAACCGACATTTATATCACTTTTCAACAGTGTTAAAGGATCACTCCAGCTCCTTCAACGTTTGGTAATTCTCAACTCGGCCACCGTGTCTGGAAAATAATACAGTGACATTATGGTAACATTTTCAAAACTACAGGTAAAATTTGTGGAGGCGTTGGATTCCTGATCTTTATTTGTCATGTTTAACTCGCCAATTGACTCAATTCAAAGATTTACTCGATACGCCACTGTATTATTTTCCGGACAATTACGGTGGCTGAGTTGGGAAATACCAAACGTGCTGAGAAGGTGTTTTCAGTGACTATTGTGTCAGAAACATGACAGCACAACAATTTTGAGCTGTCTAGGGGTCTGGAGTGTTCCTTTAAATAATTCAAGGAAAAATATGAGCACAATTTCCTTTCAATAACATTGTTTAATTTCATTGTTAAAATGTTTGTTACCAGGTCTTATATTATTCTTAAAATATGGTATTACATTTGAAATTGATAGTAATTACACATTTATTATAATTACATGTAAGGTCAGTTATTAACATAATAAAAAATATATATTAGTTAGTTAGCAGAATAAGCGAATATGCAAAACATCACTATTTATACTGTACACGTTATGTACTTTTCAGTAATGTATGGTGTAGTAACTGAGTCTGTAACACTTATATAAGCATGTAGATACATAGTAATTAAGCCAACTTAATATAAATATGCTCTTATAAACTAACCAATTCTTTCCCCCTTTCCCTGCTAGGCAACCCTACCACCATTGGATGCAGGAGCCACAGCATATTCCATGATCATGACACTGCTCGGGGCACAGGCCCCATGATCACGTTGGCCATGGGAAGTCAGCTTACTGGGGGGTGTCCGTCTGTCGGCAGGCTGTCTCATTATTTATTTATTTAGGTGTTTAACAGGCTCACTGGGGTGCATGTTTTCACAGAGTTTCGTGTAAATAGGCCACTGGGAAAATGGTACGCCGAGTTCAAACTACAAGCATGCTATCATTTTCCGAAAAATGATCCTGACAGGGTGATAATTAAATGCTGCACTGATTGGAAATATATCCACACGCCGTATCATTTTAACGCTAAAGCCTTAATTTGCACCGATAGCGACTGTAGGCCTAATTGGATTTTGATTGGACATTAATGAAGATGCACATCCTGGGAGACGGACGCGACAAGTCATTTGTTTTCAGGTACATCTGCAGACCACTGCACAACACAGACAAGGTCTTTAACACCTCCTGCAGATCCTTCATAAACAAAATGAAGTTACCAAAAGAATCCACCCACATTTCATTAATTCAGTGACATAATCTAGACTAGATGTACTGTATATGTTTGAGTTGTTTAAGTACATTTTACAATCAGCATCATGGGAGCGCCCAAGAGGATTTGTTTATGTTCACAAATCTTCACTCCTGTCATATCTGTGGGATTAATTAAACCCATGAACATCTTATTAATTAATCAATTCCCAGAATAAATTGGAAGTGGTTTGAGATTATGCTGAAAATAACTTTTTACGTATGTCTATGTCTCTATGTGGCTGATCTGCTCTGGCTGGGTTGTATAAAATGAGGTCAGATGATCTGTGTTTTCCCCCTCGTTCTATTCTTCCTAATGTGGAGGAATGTTAATGAGAAGCAGGCTTGGGCTAAAACTGTTCTTCCACCTTATGCTGCACTTTCTTAATCTTTGCCCTCATCCTGGTCCCTCACAGGTGACCTCTGAACCCATTCAGCACATTGTGTTTCTAAGTGAGAGACACCTAGACAGAACGATTGAGGAAAATTAAGTAGAATGATATTTAGAGTTAGACAAAAAGATTGCGGGAAAGAGACAAATGAAAACCCAGTTTGTTTTATTTATGTTTTTACTTCTAAATGAAAGTCTGCTAGTTAAGAAGCCACACC
>JACXGM010029503.1:0-13640 GCA_016801145.1 Umbra pygmaea
CTGCCTTATTTCTAACGATGAACAAAATAGCTACAAGACCCCATGAAGTCCGCCATCTTGGATTTTTCTGTACATTGAAAATATGCCAAAACCTATAAAAATCATCTTAAAATCAACAATAAGTCCGATTGACCTGGCATTCGTTATACATATTTCTTATACTGGCATCCCTACAGGGTGATAAGCACTAAGAAATACATTACAAAATGGCTGACATACTGGCCGACCCAATGGTTCAAAGACTCACGATAATTTCACAATGTCATATTTCCTGAACCGTACATGCTAGAAAGTAATGTTTGGTACCATTGGAAGCCTATTTTCCTATACTTGCCATATCGGAGTACCCCGTCCCATCGTTGCTTGCAACTATATTTATTATTATTATCTTCTAACAGTGCAAGATCAGCTATCAGCTATTGTGCGTCATTACGCATTGTGATGGCATGGCTTTTTATAACCATCCATTTGATTGTATCTTATAATCTACAGATGTTGGTATTAATCTAAGTGTAAATGGGAAATAGTTCTGCTCAAATTGAATTTCTTGCACCTTTCAAAATGGTTAAGAAATGTGTCACGATGGAACACATTTAAAAATAAAACGAACTAAATGCATATAAATGAACACTATGTTTCTGTTTCTGATTACGACATGTATATTATGAAAACAATATTCCCCAATGGACAATAAAGACTATCTATCTATTATCTACTTAGTATCTATCTATCATCATCTATTTATCTATCTATCTGCACCGCCAGACAAAGACAAGAATATCAGTTTTAAACATGATTTTGTTCTGTTTGCCATATTATTTACGAGGATGAATTACATAACATGCCAATATAATTACAGAATATACACACACCTAAAGGATTATTGGGAACACCATACTAATACTGTGTTTGACCTTTTACCTTCAGAACTGCCTTAATTCTATGTGGCATTGATTCAACAAGGTCCTGAAAGAATTCTTTAGAAATCTTGGCCCATATTGATAGGATAGCATCTTGCAGTTGATGGAGATTTGTGGGATGCACATCCAGGGCACGAAGCACCCGTTCCACCACATCCCAAAGATGCTCTATTGGGTTGAGATCTGTTGACTGTGGGGGCCATTTTAGTACAGTGAACTCATTGTCATGTTCAAGAAACCAATTTGAAAGGATTTGAGCTTTGTGACATGGTGCATTATCCTGCTGGAAGTAGTCGTCAGAAGATGGGTACATGGTGGCCATAAAGTGATGGACATGGTCAGAAACAATGCTCAGGTAGGCTGTGGCATTTAAACGATGCCCAATTGGCACTAAGGGGCCTAAAGTGTGCCAAGAAAACATCCCCCGAGTCATTACACCACCACCAGACTCATCGGACCAGGCAACATTTCTCCAGTCTTCAACTGTCCAATTTTGGTGAGCTCTTGCAAATTGTAACCTCTTTTTCCTATTTGTAGTGGAGATGAGTGGTACTTGGTGGGGTCTTCTGCTGTTGTAGCCCATCCGCCTCAAGGTTGTGCTTGTTGTGGCTTCACAAATGCTTTGCTGCACACCTCGGTTGTAACAAGTGGTTATTTCAGTCAAAGTTGCTCTTCTATCAGCTTGAAGCTGTCAGCCCATTCTCCTCTGACCTCTAGCATTAACAAGGCATTTTCGCCCACAGGACTGCCACATACTGGATGTTTTTCCCTTTTCACACCATTCTTTGTAAACCCTAGAAATGGTTGTGCGTGAAAATCCCAGTAACTGAGCAGATTGTGAAATACTCAGACCGGCCCGTCTGGCACCAACAACCATGCCACACTCAAAATTGCTTAAATCCCCTTTCTTTCCCATTCTGACATTCATTTTGGAGTTCAGGAGATTGTCTTGACCAGGACCACACCCCTAAATGCATTGAAGCAACTGCCATGTGATTGGTTGAGTAGATAATTGCATTAATGCGAACTTGACTGGGTGTTCCTTATAATCCTTTAGGTGAGTGTATTTCAGTGTTCTTTTTGCAAATATGTGCAATATAAGCTTCATTTGCATTACAATTTTGTTTTTCACTGCAGGCTGTTAATTGTAAGCATGGCTTTGTGACGTCTTCTTATTATTAATGAGAGGCAGTATTTCGATTTCATTTACACAACGCTCTGCAGTTTCAAACAGATCTACAGTAGCCTACATGTTTCAACCATCTGCCGGCGGTGTTGCCATTTCTCGTTTCACCCGTTTTTGTGCATACGCCTGGGTCAGAGTTTCTGTGAAGGACCGCACATTTTCCCATCAAGTTTGCTTTTTATAAATCCCAATTATTGCATAGAGAGCTGCGTACATCTTCTTTTGTGCATACGCCACGTTTTTAAATGAGGCCCCTGGGCGGCAGAGGCTGGTTCTGGGGACATGGAATGTGGGAGAAGGAGCTGTGGGAGAAGGAGCTGGAACTTGTGCAGGAGGTGGAGCACTACCAATTAGATCTGGTGGTGCTTACCTCTATGTACAATATCGGTTCTGGAACCATACTCCTGGATAGTGGTTAGACTCTTTTCTTCTCCGGAGTTGCCCAGGTTGTGAGGTGCTGGGCGGGTGTGGGGATACTCACAAGTTTCCGGAGGAGCGCTGCTACTTTGGAGTGTACCCCGGTGGACAAGAGGGTCGTCTCCCTGTGCCTGCAGGTTGTGGGGGGGGATTCTGACTGTTGTTTATGCATATGCACTAAACAGGAATTCAGAGTATTCAGCCTTCTTGGAGACCCTGAATGGAGTCCATAGTTCTGCTGGGGGACAACATGCACGTGGGTAATGATGAAGACACATGGAGAGGCACCCTAGGCCAAAGGTCAATGATCGATTTTATAATTGATTCATCTGATCTGAGGCCATATGTTTTGGACACTTGGATGAAGAGAGTAGTGGAGCTGTCAACCGATTACCATCTGGTGATAAGATGGGTCAGGGGGTGGGGAAAGACTCTTGATAAGCCCAAACGGGTAGTGCAGGTAAATTGTGAAAATCTGGAGGAGGCCCTTGTCTGACAGACTTTCAACTCATGCCTCCGGCTGAGCTTTTTGTGCATCCCTATGGAGGCTGCGGGCATTGAACCCAAGTGGACAATGTTGAAAACCTCCATTGCTGAAGCTACGGTGGGGAACTGTGGTCTTAGGGTTTTGGGTGCTTCAAGAGGCGGTAACCCACAAACACAGACATGGAAAACGGTGGTCAGGGAAGCCGTTTGACTGAAAAAGGAGTCTTTTTTTGACTCCGGAGGCAGTTGCACAGTACCAAAGGGCCCGAAGGGCTGCAGCCTCTGCCGTGAAAGAGGCAAAGCAAAGGGTGTGGGAGAGGTACGGAGAAGACATGGAAAAGGACTTTCGGTTGGCACCACTGACGCTACAGTACATGCCTTTTCTACAGTACATGCCTATTCTTTCTTTTGCCTTTGTGAGCTGGTTTGGGTCCTTTACTCTTAAAAACAAAAACGGTTTACAATACATAACTAAAGTGTGTGGCCAAATCTCTAACAAATATCTGATAATAA
Source organism: Umbra pygmaea (assembly GCA_016801145.1). NCBI lineage: Eukaryota > Metazoa > Chordata > Actinopteri > Esociformes > Umbridae > Umbra > Umbra pygmaea. Next base: position 3,523 of record JACXGM010029503.1, read on the forward strand.
AGACTTCTTGCGTTGCCTTGCCTTATTTTGCTAATTTCAGAATGATACTAATGCCACCCCATTTGACCTACAGTGTAGCCTGGAAGAATCCAGACCTGAATCCTCAAGAACACATTAAGTTTGTCATTTCGGATTTTTCTCTGTAGTCAAAATTTGCCAGAATCTATAAAGATTCTCTTAAAATTCACAAATGGTCCGATTGAACTGGCTTTTGGCATATGGGTGTCTCATGCATGTCTCTCTATTTTGTGATAAGGAATCAGATATACATTGCCAGATGGCTGACAAAATGGCCAAACAGGAAGGGGAATGATGCTTGAGAGCGCCAAATTGTCATATCTCCAAAACTGTACATGCTAGAAACTGATGGTTGTTGTACCAATGGAATCCTATTTCCCTATGCTTCCCATATCGGAGTACCCCATCCCATAGTTGCTTGCAACTATATTAAATATATTTGGTTTTGTATTCTATTCTTATAATGTACATTCAACAATAAAAAAAATATTCATGTAATTAATCTGTTTTGAGCGAAGAAGACACTCTCAAGTCCGAAAATGTGTAGATGGAATAAAACAAATGAACACTGTGTGAGATGCAATCGTTTTGTTTGCAGTTCTTGCTCTTACAAGCCAAAAAAGATATTGTTCTTCACCAGCTCAGTCATATTATGGCACTAGGCTACATGAACTTAGATATTTTGTGTATGGATGTACTTTTATAATTATTTAAGTTAGTATGACTGTGCGTTATAAGAGGATGAATAATAATGTTGGCAGTCAAATCATCGAATGGATTATCCAGAAGCATAACAAATTTCTATCTTGTCTGGCACATTCCTGTGGCCCAGATCAAACGAGCCCTAGAAATATTAGCAAATGTTTATTTCTTTTCATAGTAATGATAAAATCACATTATAAACAGTTTTACTCTATGTAGCCTACTATCTCACAGCATTGATGATGGTTCAACATGTTGGCAAAGTTATCTAAGGGGGCAGAACAAAAAATTGAGCAAGAAAAAATATATCCTACCGGTAATCAATCTACTGGGATGTGCAAGAAATAAAAATAATGAATGGATTTCTTTAATCTCAAATTTTCATTATATAGACTTAAGAATTCTAATTCTTCAAATTATAAATTGAAAATAGGCTACTACAGCATAGCTATCCTTTGATATTATAAATATAATTGTTTTCATATTCTACTGTTTATAAAATACATTCATTAACAAGAAAAATCTTCATGTAATTCATCTGTTTTGAGACCTTTTTACTTAGGCTTATAAAAACAATGGGGTGATGCTCTTAATCGTTGGATGCAGTAATGGATTGGCTGGAGGCTGCGGAGGAGAATGTGTTTTTTAATGAGGATGAATTGTATGCTAATGATGCCAATAGGCATCAGCAGTTGGCCGTTATAGGTAGTGTGGAAGGCCTGGCGGTTCTAGTGTTAAAGTGAAATTCCACCCTACATTGCGTTCTTGAGGTGCTAAGAGCTTCTACTAGATGTGTTTCACCCATGCCTGTCTAGAGAGACAGATTTCAACGTCACAACGTACTATACGACATCACAGAATAGTTTGAAAGGACTGTTGAGACATAAAAATTAATGTAGGCATGTCTTCTGTCGCAAAAAAACAAGAGTCCCTAATATACTGATTGCGCTCTCAAGCTTTATATTTACAAACCTCGGTTGTCCTTGATTTTTGAAGAAACAGTATAGCTTGTCTTTCTGTGATCAGGCGTTGTAATGAAAAACAAACAAGGTGGAACGATTTGTTTCAGTACGTAGAGAACTACCAATGGCTGGCTTCCTTGTTCCAAGTCCCGGCCACCCGGCATATATTTTGTAATGCTGTCCTCACGTCAAGAAATTACTGACTAACAAGACTTTGCAGGAATTGTTTTGACTTTCTGTTACATTCTGATATCCATCAGTACATGTTTGAGCCAGAAGACTTACTTCAATGTTCCTAAAATAAATTGGAAAAGAGAAACAGACAAATAGACTGAGAGGACAAATAAGTAAGTTTATTCAGGCTATTAACTATTGAGAAATTAATTATGTTTAGTGTGTTATTTATTAACTAATATTAACTCATTCATCTGTAAATAGCAATTTACCATCTTAAAACAAAGATTTGATACTACTTTGAACACTAATTTTGAAGATTGATAGGAACTAGTCTGGCTGTTTTATAATGTTGAAGACCTAACTAGCTATCTGGCTAGCTAGCTATAGCTTGTGTGTTTATACATATATTGTGTGATTTGAAAACATTGATGACATACATTTGCTCAATCTGTACCATTTGGAGTTAGGTAGGTTGTAGTTCTCTCAGTCGACTTTGGGGTAATTAGTGACCGAGACCTATTACCCGCTTAAGTAGCTAGACCAGACCGAGGCATCATTAGTTGACTACGTCCAGAGGATGCGTTTTCATTATCACCGTCTACCCAACACAGCCTGATTAGGTAATCTAGTGTAATAGTCACATATGCAGTTCAGCTTATGTTGTTGTGTTATCACGTTCATAATATAATGAATTAGTAAACCAAGTGTAACATATCAAGCTAACTCTATGTAGCTCACAAACCTAGAGATACATTGTTGCATCCAATACTCTAGGTAAGCTAATGTGCTTTGTCAGCTAGCCAAATTGGTTTGATTAATTCTTTACAAAACATACAATTTCTAATGGATATCCATCTCCTGTACATTTCACGTATTTATCATTGTTAGTTAATACATGTTATAACATAACATTGTTGTATTCATGTTGTTTATCAGAAAATATAATTTACAGTATCTGTATGGATGAATGACACGTCGCCGGATACTATCTTCTTGCAAGTGTTTCTCTTTGTCTGATTTGAAATCTATGGCAGAAATATTCCGAAAAGTATTCCGATAGAATGTTCTGATTGATAATTGTATACAGCTCTGATTGTTTTTGAATAGCTGTTCTGTCATAACAACAAAAATGATATCTGTTACTTCACAACGCACAGCGAATGTATGTAAACAAAATTTCAACCGGCAAATGTACATTAACAGTTTCAAGATTCCCCTTAAGACCTGATCTATGACCCCTGACAAATTAGGGTATTGTTGCTCTCCTGGATGAACTAGCTAATGCTAATATTTGGCTTCACTGGCTACGATCAACTTTAAATAAAATAATTATTTAACCTTTATTTAACCATCAGCGATGCTGGTTGGTTAAATAAACGAACCAGCAACAGACAGCGACCTGACAGCAACCTGGCCAAGATAAAAGCATTGAAGTACAGACAACAAGAAGTTACACATAATTACGAGACAAGGAGTGCACAATAAATTGTAAAAACAGAGAAAAATTGTGCGTAAATAACACTATGGTAAGTGGCATAATAACCAGGACTGTGGGAGCTGGAGTGTGCAAAATATACAGAGACCGCTATGCTGGTTAAATTGTGCAAAGTGTATAACGGCATAAGAGAGTTGGGTGGGATTAACATGTGCAATGGTCTGACAGTAGATTTGTTAGTAGTGCTTTGAAGGTGGTTAGCGGGACAATGGATTCCAGCTTCTGGGATTTTTGTAGAAAATTCCAATCATTAGAAGCAGAGATCTAAAAGGAGATGCGGCCAAAGGAGGTGCTGGCTTTAGTGGCAACCAGAGTTATCAACCTGCTTGAACGCAGATTGACAGAGGGTGTTGCTCTGGAGATTAATGATTTTAGGTAAGGTGGGGTTTTGCCTAGGAGACACTTGTAGATTAGATGATACCAGTGTGTTTGACGCCGGGTGTGTAGTGAAGGCCAGCCAATTAGTGTATAGAAACTGCAGTGGTGGGTGTTATATGGAGCATTGGTGACAAAACAGATGGCGCTGTGGTACACAACATCTAATTTTTGAAGTAGAGTGTTGTATGTTATTAAAGCTTACTTGAAGGTTTTTCAACACAAGAGTCCAATGTCGGGCCGGATGTATAAAGAATGGTGTCGTCTACATACATGTGAATCATAAAGTCACCTGCAGCAAGAGCAACTTCATTGATTTATACAGAAAATAGAGTCGGCCCAAGAATTTAACCCTGAGGCACCCCCATAGAGACAGCCAGAGGTCTGGAGAGTAGGCCCTTGACACACTGAAATCTCAGAAATAATTTGCAAACCAGGCTAGGCAGTCAGTAGAACACCCCAGTTGCTTTAATCTATTAATGAGGATGATGTGGTTGACAGAATCAAAAGCCTTGGCTAGGTCAATGAAGACTGCAGCACAGTAGTGTCTATGGTTGATAGCGGTTATGATGTCATTTAAGACCTTGAGTGTTGCTGAGTGCACCCACGACCGGCTAGGAAACCAGATTGCATGTCAGTGAGAATGTGATGCGACTAGAAATGGTGGATAATTTGTTTATTAATAAGGGTTTCAAAGATTTTAGAGAGGCAGGGCAGGATGGAGATTGGTCTGTAGCAATTTGGGCCTTTGAATAGAGGGATTACTGCAGCAGTGTTCCAATTTTTAGGGATCTCTAAAGAATTAAAGGAGATGTTGGTGATGGGAGTAGCAATAATTACTGCAGACAGTTTTAGGAAGGAGAGGTCCAGATTGTCTAGTCCAGCCGATTTGAAGGGGTCAAGATTTTGCAGCTCCCTGAGAACATCAGCTGTCTGGACATGGGTAAAGAAGAACCGTGGGCATCTTTGGGTGGGGGCTACAGAGGGTGGAGAGCTATTAGTTAGGGTGGGATTAGCCAGATGGAAAGCACGACCTGCCATGGCAAAATGCTTATTGAAGTTCTCAACTATGGAGGACTTATCAGTGGTGACAGTAATATCTAGTCTTAGGGCTAAGTCAAATAGGAATGCCTGTTTGCAGAAATGTTTTAGGGAGTGTTTGGCAGTGATTAAGGGAGGCCTTTTAACTGCAGACCTGTTACGGACGCAGGCAATGAGACAGTGATCGCTGATGTCTTGGCTGAAGACACCGGAGGTATATTTAGAGGGCATATTAGTTAGGGCAATATCTTTGAGGGTGCCCTTTCTTTTGGATTTTGGGTTGTATCTGGTGGGTTCATTGATGATTTGCGTGAGATTGAGGGCATCGAGTTTGGACAGTAAATTGTGTGAAGCATTAAGCATATCCCAATTTAAGTCACCTAACAGTAAAAACTCTGAAGGTAAATGCAGAGGGGGGTCTGTAACAGGTGGCTACCATGAGGGACTTGTTTCTAGAAAAGTGAATTTTCAAAAGAGCTCAAACTGTTTCGGCAACGACCTAGATAAGATAACAGAGCATTGTAGTGCTTAAGTATGGTAAGACACATCAACTCTCACAAAATGACATAGGGGAAATTCCTCAAGCTCTCACACAGGCTACACAGCCGAAATACCCAAACACTATACTCATTGGGGACTCGAAAATCAGCAAATTAAGGAGTAAGACTATGATAACAAACTGTCTCCCATACGCAACTGTCAGTGAGATAACTGAGAAACTACCAGAAATCCTCGAAAGCTACACTGCTGACAAAATTGTTCAAATGACACTAGTCTGAATTTTTAAAAAAGGACTTCATTGGCCTGTTTGACACACTTTAATCTCTACAAGAGTCTAAAACAGTGCATATATCAGGCCCTTTGCCAATAATAATAAAGGGATAGGCCGCTTTAGCAGACTGTTAGCACTACACAATTGGCTCGCATGTGCCTCCAGAGGTCTGAATTTCATCAGCAATTTCGACCTGTTCTGGGAGAGAAGAAATCTCTTTAAAAGGGATGGGATTCATCTAAACAACTCTGGACTTTGAATGCTTGCAGATCATCAGGAATACAATATCCTCCATTCTTTAATAGTTTCACCAGAGAAGGAGAAAGAAAATACACAACAATACTCCCCGACCAGGGTGATCTCAGAAAAACTGAGGAAAGTGGGTGAAATGGATGAACTAACTGCCGTTGACACATCTCACAAGGACAATGATGGCACGACGCCACCACAACAATCAGTGCTCATGGACAAAATCTCAGCAGAGTCCTGTCCACAGAGCTCATCACACACAGACTGTGTCACATTAAAAGATTCCAAGGACGATTTTTTGGGGACACCAGAGAACCAGTCACTCTTAACCATCTCCGAAAAAATTGAAGATCTGGTTCATGCTGGAATAAAACTATCCCACTCTATTGCTGCGAGCCCCCAGATACCAACCAAAAAGCGCAGAGGCCCCCAAGCTTCCCCTATTCCACCGGTGAGAAAGCTTCGGCCCCTCCCACAGCGCAGCTCTCAGTGATGTGTCGGGTCCCCGCCATGATAACAGTATCAAATGTTTACAGAACAAGCGGGAACCCAGCGTGCTTGTATCTTTCTCTATTCCTGTTCTTTTACAAAACAGAAAGTCTAGGGCTGTCTCAAACCAGATAGCAAACCCATCTAATCTACTGCCTATTACATGTCAAACTAAAATTGCTATGGGGGAAAGCAATAATACCACTATTAAATTAGCACTTTTAAACATCCATTCACTCAAAAATACAGCACTTCTAGTCAATGATTTAATAACCACAAACAACCTAGATTTTATTCTTTTAAGTAAAATCTGGTTAGAACAGAGCTGCAGTGCAACAATCCTTAATGAAACAGCCCCTCCTAATTTTAATTTTATGAGTGTCTGTAGAACGGTTAGGAGAGGAGGAGGTGTAGCTGCCCTTTTTAAAGATGTCTATCAATGTAAGCAAGTGTCATTTGGAAATTACTTGTCTTTCGAATATCTGGGAATGGTGTTAAAAGGTGCTCCACGCATTCTACTTGTCATTATTTACAGGCCTCCGAAATACTCTCCAGCCTTTGTTGAGGACTTTACAGAATTGCTATCAGCAATTTCCTCAGAATTTGACTGTCTTGCTATTGCTGGAGATTTTAACATTCACATAGATAATGCAGAAAGCAATATGGCAAAAGATATCATAGCTGTTTTAAATACATTTGATTTGACTCAACATGTACATGAATCCACACACAAACGTGGACACACCCTAGACATTTCATTGATTACTGTTAAGGATGTAGCACTATCTGATCATTTCTGTATTTTCTTTGATATATTCATCTCTCCCAAATTTGTAGCTAGATCTGTGTCTGTCAAAAAGAGATGCCTGAATGAAAACACTAGGGTGCTATTTATGAAGACTTTATCTTTAACACCAAGCATATCTGCGGACTCTGTTGGTTTTCTCCTTGAGTCCTTTAACTCAAAAGTTAAGCGTACAATTGATGATATTGCTCCTGTGAAAGTCAGGAAGAAAATGGCAGAAAAAAGGCACCATGGAGTAACTCAACAACAGTTCAAAATATGAAGAGAAATTGCAGAAAATCTGAGCGCATGTGGCGGAAGACAAAACTTGAAATCCATTATGACATCTATAAAAACACCCTTCATGCCTTCAATGTAGAACTAGGCAAAGCTAGACAGACCTTTTTCTCAAATATTATAAACAGCAACGTTACAACACACACACTCTTTTTGCTACTGTAGAGAGATTAACAAACCCCCCAAGTCACATTCCCAGTGAAATGCTCTCAAACAGTAAATGCAGTGAGTTTGCTTCTTTCTTCTCAGAGAAAATCAATAATATCAGAAAGGTGATCAGCACACCTTTGAGTTGCGCTGAGGTCAGACAGATCAGACCACAACCTCAGAAATTAGTCACTATGTCTGTTTTCGAAGCAAATAATGGTAAAATTCTGGAAAAAACAGTACAGCACCTTAAAACATAAACCTACGCCCTTGACACACTTTTTTTTTCTTTAAAAGTGTGTTTTACTGTTTAGAAGCAGATCTCCTAGAATTGGTAAATTCCTCACTTCTTTCTGGGACCTTTCCAAAGTCCCTAATACCTGCAGTTGTTAAGCCCCTCCTGAAAAAGAGCAATTTGGATCACACCGTACTGAGCAACTACAGACCATTCTCAAATCTCCCTTTCATAGGCAAGATCATTGAAAAAGTGGTTTTCAATCAGCTGAACAAATTCTTAAGCTCAAATGAACACTTTGACAATTTTCAATCTGGCTTCCGACCAAATCACAGTACAGAGACAGCGCTCGTAAAGATAATAAATGATATTCGCCTCAATACAGATACAGGCAAACTATCAGTGCTGGTACTACTCGACCTTAGTGCTGCATTTGACACTGTTGACCACGACATACTTCTTGACAGGCTGGAAAACTGGGTCGGGCTTTCTGGGATTGTCCTAAAATAGTTCAGGTCATACCTAGAAGCGAGAGGTTACTATGTAAGTATAGGCAACCATAAGTCTGAGTGGACATCCATGACACGTGGAGTCCCACAAGGCTCAATTCTCGCTTCACTCCTATTCAACTTGTTTATGCTCCCACTGAGCCAAATAATGAGAAAAAAACAAATTGCTTACCACAGCTATGCAGACGACACCCAGATCTACTTAGCCCTATCGCCTAACGACTACAGCCCCATTGACTCCCTATGCCAATGCATTGAAGAAATCAACAATTGGATGTGCCAAAACTTTCTTCAGTTAAAACAAAGAAAAAACCGATGTCATTGCATTTGGAAACAAAGATGAAGTTTTCAAGGTGAACGCATACCTTGATGCTAGGGGTCAAACAACTAAAGATCAAGTCCGGAATCTTGGTGTGATTCTGGAGTCAGACCTTAGCTTCAGTAGTCATGTTAAAGCAATAACTAAATCAGCATATTATCATCTTAAAAATATCTCAAGAATTAGATGCTTTGTTTCCAGACAAGACTTAGAGAAACTTGTTCATGTATTCATCACCAGCAGGGTGGATTACTGTAATGGCCTCCTCACTGGTCTTCCCAAAAAGACCATAAGACAGCTACAGCTCATACAGAATGCTGCTGCCAGGATTCTAAGCAAAACCAGAAAATATGAACATATCACGCCAGTCCTCAAGTCTCTACACTGGCTCCCAGTCACATTTAGGATAGACTTTAAAGTATTATTACTGGTATATAAATCACTCAATGGCCTAGGACCCAAATACATTGCAGATATGCTCATTGAATATAAACCCAACAGACCACTCAGATCATCAAGATTACATCAGCTAGAGATACCAAGGATTCAGACAAAACGCGGAGAATCTGCTTTTAGCTACTATGCCAGCCGCAGCTGGATCCAGCTCCCAGAGGAGATCAGATGTGCTCCAACAGTAATCACCTTTAAATCCAGACTCAAAACACATCTGTTTAGCTACGCTTTTACTGAATAAACTCTGTGCTAAGTCCGAACTGATTGCACTATATTTTATATGGTTCGTTCAGTCTCTTATATTTCTTAAACTATACTATTTTTCTAACTGTTTTTCACTTGTATTTTAATTGCTTTAATTTTATCTGCTTAAAATTTCTATGTCTTCCTGTTTATGTAAAGCACCTTGAATTGCCATTGTGTATGAAATGTGCTATATAAATAAACTTGCCTTGCCTACAATAGAGTATGACTCCGCCTCCTTTAGTGGTCCTGTCTTGACGGTAAATATTATAATTAGGGATTGATACTTCTGAATTTTTGGTGGATTTCCTAAGCCAGGATTCAGACACGGCTAAGATATCAGGGTTAGCTGAGTGTGCAAGGGCAGTGAACAAATCCAATTTAGGAAGTAGGCTTCTGATATTAATATGCATGAACCTAAGGTTTTTACTGTTTCAGAAGTCTACGTAAGAAAGCACCTGGGGTGTGGGGATAGCATTATTGGTTAGCAGACCAGGGTTTCTTTCAACATCCCCAGCTGAACAGAGTAAAAGTAGTATGAGAGCTCGGCAGAATGCCTTGAGAAGGGGGTGTTTAGAGCATTGGGTGGAATGAATGAGTGGGGTGAATTTCAGAGTTAAATACGTTCATTGCCTGGTGGGCAGATAAAGATAATGGCCCTCATTTATGAAACGTGCGTACGACCTAAAACAGGCGTACGACGGGCGTACGGCGATTCTTACGCAAAGCAAGGGATTTATCAATTTGAACGTGATCGTAGGCTGCGATAAAATCTCACGTCTGGTCTGACTTCGTGTACGCAAATTCTATAGTGTGAGCGGTGTTCATGGTATAACCATGTGAATTGTTGA
>JACXGM010029504.1:0-13652 GCA_016801145.1 Umbra pygmaea
TCCAGGCCGTGCCCTTTTCTCACTGCTGCCATCTGGTAGACGTTACCGGAGCATCAAATCACGGACTACCAGACTAAAAAACAGTTTCTTTCCGCAGGCCATTCGGCTGCTTAACATGGAACATTGATTACAAATCATTTATTGAGTCCCTGTCATTCTCTGGTCACTTTATCCACTCATTCAATGCACCTTTAAAAAGGAATTTCCATGCCATATTTATATTATTCATTACTTTTGCTGTGTACACTCCAGATCACTGTTCAGTACATAGTATTATTATAGTAATAATAAGTAGTACTATTATTACTATTATTATTGTTTTAAAATTTCTTCATATTGTATATAAATTTTTTTAAGCCCACTGTGTAGATGTGTCGAGCCATGTCACAAGAATTTCTCTGCATAGGATGATGTGATGTCATTGGCATATGACATATGACAAATAAACAACTTTGACTTTGACTTTGACTATTCTGAGTATTCTGAGTATTCTGAGTCTACAAGCAAGAACTCGCACATCTACCCCTTGAGGAAAGCAACATGCGGGTCTCCACCTTCTCTGGAGAAGACATACCCTTAATAGGGCAGGTGTCTGTGAATGTACAATATGAACAACAGAGAGCCAGGCTACCCCTGGTGATAGTCAAAGGGAATCGACCCGCACTCCTGGGTCGGAACTGGTTGAACAAAATCAAACTAAACTGGCAAAGCATTTTCTCAATTGCAACAGCAGGAGGTTCTATAAATGCAGATGTAGAGGCAGTTTTGCAGCGACATAAGGCTGTATTCGATGAAGGGCCCAGCACAATTCGTGAGTTCAAAGCTAGAAATCAAACTAAAACCGGATGCTAAGCCAATATTTCAGAGAGCCAGACCGGTGCCGTATGCTTTAAGGGACAAAGTTGATAAGGAATTGGACAGACTGGAAAGCACCGGCATTGTCTCTAAAGCAGACAGAAGTGAATGGGCAGCGTCTGGAAAGGTATGGGGTAAGAGTGAAACGGGCAAAGTGTCAGTTTATGAGAGACCAAGTGGAGTACTTAGGACATCTCATTGACAAAAAAGGGCTGCACCCCACTGAGAGCAAAGTGGCAGCAGTAATGAATGCCCCGAGCCCCACCAATATCTCTGAACTCCGTTCATTTTTGGGACTTTAAATTATTATGGCCGATTTTTGAAGGACCTATCTACATTGTTGCAACCCCTACATACTCTTTTAAAAAAAGGAATTCCCTGGAGGTGGACAACTGAGTGTGAAACAGCATTCAAGAATGCAAAGAGACAACTTATGCAGAGCACAGCAGTGGTGCACTACGACACAAGGTAACCTGTGAGACTTGCCTGTGACGCGTCCCCTTATGGAATAGGAGCGGTCATATCACACATCATGGAAAAAGGTGAGGAAAAGCCAATTGCTTTTGCTTCAAGGACTCTAACGGGGGCAGATAGAAATTATGCCTAGATAGAGAAAGAAGCACTAGCATTGATCTTTGGTGTAAAAAAGTTCCATAAATATCTGTATGGAAGGAAATTCATACTCACCACAGATCACAAGCCACTCCTAGCAATTTTGGGTCCCAAGTCAGCCATTCCCACACTGGCAGCATTGAGAATGCAACGATGGGCTCTAATACTGATGGCTTACACTTATGAGATAGAGTACCGGAAGTCGGCAGATCACGCCAATGCAGATGCACTTTCCCGGTTGCCAAGGGGGAGACCCTGATAACACAGCAGAAGAAAATAACATCTTCTACTTCTCTCTGGTGGATGAGTTGCCAGTGCAAGCCAATGAAATTGCACAAAGCACACGCAAAGACCAAATACTCAGCAGAGTTCGAGAGTTCACACTAAATGGATGGCCAAGCTACATTGAATATGAAGCTATAAGACCATCTATAAGACCAACCTCAAGCTGTCTGAGGATCATGGATGCATCCTTTGGGGACTGAGAGTCATCATTCCTATGGATCACAGAGAGAAACTGTTAAAGGATCTACAGCAAGGACACCCAGGCATCTGCCGAATGAAGGCTTTTGCAAGAAACTATGTGTCGTGGCCAAATTTAGATAGTGACATAGAGAAGACAGTTCAGAACTGTGGAGCGTGTCAAGCAGTAAGAACACTACCAGCGGTAGCTCCTCTGCATTGTTGGCAATGGCCTGCTCGCGTATGGCAGAGAATACACATTGACTTTGCTGAGAAAAACAAACAGTACTTTCTGGTACTCGTCGACAGACATTCAAAATGGTTGGAGGTTATTCCGCTGAACACTACTACAGCAGGGAAAACCATTGAAGTGCTGCGCAACCTGTTTGCATCTTATGGACTGCCTGAAGAGTTAGTTTCAGATAATGGCCCACAATTTACTTCGGGGGAGTTCAAAACCTTTTTGATGGGCAATGGCATCAAACAGACGTTGGTACCAGCGTACCATCCCACATCCAACGGCGCAGCCGAAAGATCGGTGCAAAAAAATGCAAAAAACTGTTAAAAATGCACTGCTGAAACAAGTGCTAGGTGAAGAAGCCCAGAAAACAGTCACAACACTACAACACCGCCTGGCAAATTTTTACTAATGTATAGAAGCACACCACACACGGTGACCAGCTGTACACCAGCAGAGCTCTTCCTAAAATGTCATTTAAGAACCCAATTTAGTCTACTCAAGCCTAGTCTGGCTAAGATTGTTGAGGATAAGCAGCAGAAACAGAAGGCTTACCATGACAGAGCCGCTTCCACGCTGAGGAGTCTAGCAGAAGGTGACAGGGTGCGTGTCAGGAGTTTTCGTGAGGGAAAGGAAAAGTGGAACCAAGCCACAGTAGTCAAGCGTCTGGGGCCTGTGACGTACCTGATTTCTGATGGCCGAAAACAGCGCACAGTGCACATTGATCACCTGTTGCTTTCAAGGGAGAAGGTTTTGGATTATCAGAAAGAAGATCCATATCGGACAACAGATGTGGCAGGTACAGCAAACCACCACAGGGTAACCACCACAAGTGAGCTGATTGGAACTCCAAGTACCAATGCATTGGAAACGTCAGCAGAGATAAGCTACCCTGCACCACAAAACAAAAACAACACGGCTACTCCGGTGCAAAGTGCCACAGTTCCACCAAAGCAGGAATCTGTAATACGCATGAACCCGGAAAGGGTGCGCACCACACCCAAAAGACTGAATTTGTAAATAAACAGGTGGGCTAGGACTTAGGTCTAATCAAGGGCAGAATATTCCTTGAGTTGTGTTCTTAGGCTAAAGTGTTCTTTCTCTGCCTGGTTAGTTTAACCGGTTATATACAAAGTGATACCCTATTGGAAAATGTAAAAGAAAATGTCCTAGTACAATTATAAGTATTGCACAGTAATATTTTATCAGTGTTTTAGGTGTTGTTTTGGCAGTGTTGCCTGTTACCTATTTAAAAAGAAAAAAAAAATGTTAGTATGTTATAAGTGGTCTTTGGGCTAAAGGGAAGGAGTGTAGTATATTGATGTTATACTAGAGCACATGTGCCACTTAGTGTTAGTTATGGGTACTGTTATATGATGATGTGGGAGGGGTTTTGATGTCTTTATGGCAGAGCAAGCTCGAGTATAATACAATAAAGTGACCAGCATAAGTCCTGTTGAATGTTTATTTAATATAAGTCAAGATACTACATGATCTATCCAGCTTACCGGTAGTTGTACAACCCTATAGTTTCTTCCACTCCCAGTCTAACTTATCAGGCATTCAAAGAAACCCCCACAAAACATTCATGTTGTAAGGGGAAATTCTCTATAGAGAATTCCATAAATGTGGAGGAGTTGTGACAGAAGGACACTGCAGAAGTGCTGCCCTAAAAAAAAAACTTAGTGAAATTTCATTTTTTACAACAGCAATGTTTATTTGTAGACAGATCAGCAATCTGAGCTGTGAGTGGAAAAGATGTACAGATTAGATACCCATCACAATGGTAGATACAGACATAACATTCCAATAGCAGCTACAGCGTATTGATCAGCTGGTCCTGAATAAGATTAAAACATAAATCATTTGAATAAGTAGTAGCCATGTCACATCTAACAAACCATGATTAGGTGTGGATAGATATGTCAACCCACTATGTACCAGTACTTAAAGGATGATAAAACATCCTGGCAATTAATTAGGGCACACTTTAAACATTTGAAATTTCAAACAATAAATCCTTTATCCAAGACCTGTTCAATAACACCCAAGACGCACAACATGATATTCCTTTACAATCACATAACATGCCACCTGGTTCAACACAGATTATCTTTATATTACAGTTGATTAAAAATAGAAGAGACCCATCTAAGAGTTGTGCAACATTATCATTCCAAGCCCAAACATTTAGCAATGTATCATAAAAAGAAACCCCCTAAAAATTAAATAGGCATATTAAGATAGTGTACCTGCTGATATCAATGGTCAATTCAGACAGTATAGGTACCTGACAACATAATAGCATTACTCAGAATGTAAAGGAACTTTCCACAGAATATGGCAAGAGGCAGATGAAGCAGGGCTCCTAACAGGACCCACTTCCTCAGAAGGCTACTTTCTACTTGGCACTCAATTGACTAGTTCATTACTTTTGACAACATCCATAATATTAGGATGCAACTGAATATATGCATTTTTCCTGTCAATCTACTAATTTCATTTTATTTGCCCTTAATAACTAGAGCATTTTACTAACATCCTATCTTAAGTAATCTCAACAGGCAACACTACAACTATTTACAATCTGTTAATAAATTTGAATCCAACTAAAAGTTTTCTACAAAGTAACAAGGTGTTTGGAGACAATTCAACTAAATTCTCTTTTCACAGAAATGTTGAAATGCTAAAAACTAATTGTACTGTTAAAACTAGGAAATAGCCAGCACAGAAAGACAATTCAAATCAAATGTATTCAGCAAAATCACACAAGATGTTGTGGTGTTGTACAACATCCTGTCATTGCAGAAAAGTACTGGAATGGCAACGTAGATAGCAGAGTAACAGAACTGTGTACACACACGCAGTTATTCAACCATGGATATGCAGGAAACATGTCATGAGGAAAATGTGTTTCCTGTGGTATTGTTTCCCAACCTAAAAGGACCCAGGCCCATTGCAGGAAATGCCCATTTGTAGTTTTGTCCCACAGCCTACATGCTCTGAATACCTCTATCCCAGGAAGCATAATCTCAGAATGTTTTTGTGAGCAGAGTTTCTGAAAGATACAGTTATTCATTTGGGATCACAGTTATCAAGACTGAGCACACCAGTTGATTTCAGGGCAGTGGTTGTGGTAGATGACATTGGTGTGACCGTATCTTTGGCTTCAGGCTTTGGAAACTGACTGCAGATAGGAGGTTGGTATTTCTTTGGGACAGCAGTTATTATGGTGCGCTGAGTCTGGAGTATGTGTGCCAGTATGGTGCTTGCCTTTCAGTTTCCATGGTACAGATCCACAGTGCTGGAGCTCAGGCCCCGGCTAACCTTTAGTCTGTTGATCCCCGGACCCTGAGATAGACAGAGAGACAGAAGACGAAGAGATGAAAGAGACAGACAATGCATTATCATTAAAGGGAAAAAGAAAACACCTCAAAATGCACTCTCAATTACAAAACATGGTGACTGCTAAACAGATTTAGGAATCTTTTTTCATTGGACCAAAAGATCCTAAGCTTTTTTGAAACTTTTAGGCATTTGCTGATCATGTTTACCACAATTTGTTCAATCAAAACATGAATCTTAGATGGATAACAATTCCCACTGGAAAAGAACTGACTAAACATATTACCAAAGTACACCATCTTCCTGCAATAGCATTTAATTTTCAATTTATTTTTCCTAAAATGCTTGATACCATTGAGAAAATTGTGATAGCAGACATTGGTATATTCTGGATGAGATCAACTCATTAGAAATGCCTTTTTGGGGGGTCAGCAATCTCACTTTTGAATCAGTCATTTTTAATTTATGATTTCAATACAAGACTGCTGTTTCTGCTGCTATAGACATTCCCTCCCACCTGGAAGCCTTCTAGGTCGCTGGTCTTGTTCAAGTAATTCAGGGAGGATGCTCTTTTCATACTGTTGGAACAAGACAACAATGTAAAACACCAAACAGTCAACAACAATGACTATTAATGTCCCCTGGTACCCCCCTGTTCTTATTGTGTTGAACATACTTGCTGATTCTGCTTGGTTCTGTTGGCCCATTTCCTTGTAGTTTCTTAACAAGCAGCTCGCTGCTCCTGCGCAGGACGTCTCTCAGTTTGCCCAGGGAGCCACTGCGCTGTAGTAACCCACTGCCATCCTGCAGATACACCCTCACATCAGTCACTCTTCAAAACCCCTCCGTACATCAAAATGATCAATAAATCTGCAGGCAAGACAACCTAACACAACCCACCAGCTCCTTGCTCCTACAATAAATGAAGCATTACTGGCTCATCCTTTCAAAAATTATTTAAGATGTTCACCTAAAATCCAGATGATAGTTCACTTGAGTATGATTGAGGTGTAAGTCAGAAAAAAACATTTTATTAAACTAGGTAAGCCGATTGAAAACCGACTCATTTGTAATGGGGCCCCAGCCAAGAAAAGCATGACAGTGCAAAGACAAAGAGTTTGGTGTGGCAAACGGAGCTCCATGTTCTGGACCGGACTAGCCCCAGATGACAAGAGGGTCGAGCCCCGGTTCAGCCCTTCCACTATGTCACCTACATGTCCCTAAAGCTTCAAAATGTTAAAACATAATAAAAAAGACCCCCCAAAAAAACATTTAAACAATAACAATACAAAATGAGCAGATAATGTTCATAAATACGTGTTCGAAGCATGTCTGTCGAAACTTTGGTATTATAAATGTTTTTATATGCATTCGAGTTTAGAGTGTGCAGCTTGTTCATTTATTTTCATAAATATGTGTTCACCATGAGGCGAGTGTATTATAAATGAACGCTCAAAAAACAAATTTGTATTTTGTTAAACAAAGTAACATATCATGTAATAGATCCCATTTTTTTCAGGTAAACACCTAATTACCTTGTAGGTATATTAGGCCAGTGCATGCTAAGGAGGTGACACACTAAGCCAATGGTCAAACCGTCGGTGCGACTAGGCAGATTGTGTGGTCGGCTCACATCGGCCCGCGTCGCCTTTATCTTTGGACAAAAAATAGCTCCGGAACACACTGGCCAAGCACCACCTACGGTGTGCACATGTGTGAGGAAATCTCTCTCCATACCAGCAGGTGGAGGTAATCTGTACTCTTCGATCAAAAAAGGGGACACTGGAAGCTCGGCAGCAATGTGGATATACCGTATCAATGTAACAATGTCCAAACAACAATGTCCGACGAAAACTTGCAAACGGTACTGGCGTTGGAAGTCCTCTGTCTTTTCTTGGTCGAGGAGCAAAAGAATATGCGGAGGCAACAAATATGAAGAAATCATGGTTAAATCATGGATTCTACAGTGGCAGACTCAAGGGGCTTTTCCAAACCTGTGTCATGAGCACCAGTTGAATGAAACTTCGCTCAGCTCTTTCCCACTCAGTTGCACACACTGAAGCAACATCTCAGTCCAATTATAATACCGGAAAACACAAACTACCGGGACTGATCGCCATTCGGAACATTTGTAGATAACACTGCGCTTCTTGGCTACAGGTAAGCAACGATAGCTATATTACTTTATTTTGATCTGTATGCTATGTTTTTTCAGTGATGACTTATCATGAGCGTGATGGTGAATCAATCAATTCAATTCAACTTTATTCCAGACACACAGGTCCGTATCAGTACACAACAAGACATAGAAGCCAGACAAGTAAAATCAGAGTGATTAAAACACAAACATCCATTCCAATGCTTGCAGAAGCTGGTCTTCCATAATTAATGAATTCTATAACTGAGTTATTTTCTTATTTTTTAACAGGCGAAAGCTTCAGGGGCCTTTTTTTACCAGTTCCAAGTCGGGTTATCAACAATCCGTCAATTTGTTCCAGAAACATGTGAAGCAATCTACCATGTTTTAAAAGACATATGTGAAGGTATTCCACACATATCTCTTTTTAATATATATCTCTTTTTAATATATATCTCTTTTTAATATATATCTCTTTTTAATATATATCTATATATATATATATATATCAGCCGCGGTCGGTGGATCTTAATTGGGGAGGACGGGCTCGTATTACGCTCAGAACCGGAGTGAATGGAATGTGTGCAAATCAAAAAAACAATTGGTTTTGTTCGTTGCGCACCATTCCATTCACTCCGGTTCCGAGCGTAATACGAGTAAGGAAAGTGAACAGTATGACATGTTCCTCTTATTAGATACAATCTAATGTGGCTACAACTGTGTATCACTCCAATACATACAGTCGTATGCAAAAGTTTAGGCACGCCTGACAATTTCCATGATTTACATCTATAAATAATTGGGTGTTTGGATATTATTTTGATCTATTGAATAACTGAAGGACACAGTAATATTTTGGTAGTAAACTGAGGTTGATTGGATTAACAGGAAATATGCAATATGTATCAAAACAAAATAAATTTGGGCACCCTTGTCATTTTGTTGATTTGAATACCTGTAACTACCTAGTACTGATTAACTGGAACACACACTTGGTTTGGTGAACTCACTAAGCCTTGAACTTCATAGACAGGTGCATCCAATCATGAGAAAAGGTATTTAAGGTGGCCAATTGAAAGTTGTTGTTCTCTTTGACTCTCCTCTGAAAAGTGGCAACATGGGGGCCTCAAAACAAACCTCAAATTACCTGAAAACCAAGATTGTTCGACATGATGGTTTAGGGGAAGGCTACAAAAAGCTATCCCAGAGATTTAAGCTTTCAGTGTCCAATGTGAGAAACATAGTGAGGAAATGGAAGACCACAGGCACAGTTCTTGTTAAGGCCAGATGTGGCAGGCCAAGTTAAATATCGGATAGGAAAAGGCGAAGGATGGTGAATGGTCAAAAACAGCCCACAGACCACCTCCAAAGACCTACAACATCGTCTTGCGGCAGCTGGTGTCACTGTGCATCGTTCAACAATTAACAGGGACAAATGAACATTTCTATGGACTCAAATATGTTATTAGTTATGCTTAGTTTATTCATATGTATATCTTTATGTTTCCTATTCAGTGCCATGCATGGTTGTTTAGTTATTTTCAATTACATGTAATGTCCCTTTAATGTAAGTGACACCTCCCTCTGATTCGGGCATCGTTTACAGATGGGTGTTAAGTTAGTAAGAATCTCGTAGATCTGTTTGATTGAGGATTACGTTCAGCCGTGTCCTGTTAATTCGTTACAGTTTCCTGCATATATTCTGCCCAGATCAGAGACAGGTGTCGATCACTGATATATTGCCAGTGTATGTGACATCTAAGATCCGTTTATGTTGTGGGAGTACTATCCAGGAGCTACGAAAAAGTCGGCTGTGAAAAGTGAGTCGCCCGAGTTGGAAGTGTGTGCGTACAAGTCTGTATTATATGTTTAGCTGCCAGTGTCCCGTGCCACTGTTGAGAGCACATTATGCTATTTGGCTGCCACAAATGAGAGTAGGGTAGCGTATGTTAAGCTTTATAACGGGTCATTGAAAAGCGCTATATAAATAACATGTATTATTAATAACCACATTCGTTGTGCCACTCGCTCCGCTGGTACCCTGCTACTGTCTTTCCTGTATGTTCCCGGACTGGTACAAATAAACAAGCCACAACCATCGTCAAACTGCCTTGGTCTCCCTCTCTCCTCTACACACAATACACCGTGACAACTGTGTCCTTCAGTTATTTGATAGATGAAAATGAAATTGCTGATCCAAACACCCAATTATTTATAAATAAAAATCATGGAAATTGTCAGGGGTGCATAAACTTTTGCACATAATTGTAGCTACAAATCGTAGTTATAGCACATTAAGAGTTGTAGTATTAACCAATGTTGTAGTATTAAAAGTTAACATTACACGTTTGATGTGCCATAGCAAAGAATAATATAACGCATAAGAAGGTATTTGGTTACAGAGCTCAATGCCGAAAAAGACTGTCTTACCTGATATTGTGAGTGCATTTTCTATCTCACGCCAGAGTTGTGTTTTTGCAACTCTGTTCGCATAAAATGCTTCTCTGTGATGTTGTACAGCGATGGCCTCTTCTGGATCAATAGGATCACCTGGTCTTCTGTTTCTTCACTCCAGATGGCCATTATCTCGATATAATATACAGCATGTTGGGTTTTTTCAGATGATGAAAAATTTGAGGTGAGCAGTCTGTGTCCCTTTTATTTACATCCATGGGTGAGCACTCATGGGTCTGTAGTCATTATGGCTCTCGTCACTTCAGTCTTTTTCTTTGAGCACTCGCTAGCTGCACAGCCAAAGTGGTCCCTGTCACCAGCCCTGTGGCAAACTGCCAGACGACCCCAATGCCCATACAGCATGTTTTGGCAAGTTCTCCAACATGCTAAAAACAACCAATCTTATTTGATTTTCCACTGTGTGCTGCTCTTTATATTATTTGTTTTAGGTATAAGAATTTAATTTTTTTAATGGCATCTTCAGTTTACAGAATTTGCACATTGTGCATAATACTTTTGCACAGTATTGTATATTTAATTTGTTGAGGAAACTGTTTGAGGCAACCCTGTAAATTACCTCCCCAAAGCCTAGGATAGGTAGAATGTATTTACAAGAGCATATTTTGTAACACTATCCAACAAGAAGGATTCCATTACTTTGTCATCCTTACTTGGTGAATAGTAAGACTGGGTACCTACTCCTAGTCTAACACCTTTAGTATTGCTTTTCATTTTGTTATGTAGAACAGAGATTTGTACATGTTTTGGATTGATGCACTTTGAATTCCTTAGAAAAGGCTTTGTAACACATTAATAATAAATCAATTCTGTCTGTTGATGTACTTGGATCAAGACTCTTAGAATCATGTAGTAAATATGGCTGCTGTTGCTTGAAAGCCACATATATCCATTTAGGCCCATTATTTTTTACACGTTTAAAGCAGACCCCACCCTAAAGTCAGTCAACTAACTCTAGTCACAAGAAATTGTACTCAAGATGTCTCCTTAAGTATTAAAATGATATGTTAATCAATGAGGAAAGTTTGTCATTTGTTAGATTATTGAAAGGTGTCTGTTTTGAAGATACAATGTTTTTGAAAACAGATGCTAATGAAGTTACTCAAATGAATACAAGCATGTTTACTCTATTTATGGAAACAACTTTATTTCACCTTCATTCAACCAGGTAAGCCACTTGAGACCTGATTCTCATTTGCAATGGAAAAGAAAACAACACAAAGTCTCACATAAAAATATTCAAAAAACATCTATATACAATCACTGCAACTATCACATATGATACAAAACAATGTCACTAAGTGATTGAGTAGGAAAAGGTCATCAGCCTTCAACACATCGTATGGTGCTCTTCTAGCAGAATATGTCTTGCACGATCATAAGCACATGTTACACTCTGGTCCAGAAGGTATGTAAGAAAATAATCAGAGAGGTCAATATGTCATTCTTATCCTAAATCAAAACATGGCAACAAAGAAAATAATGAAATGACCCGTTCAAAAGTCTGCATACCCTCCGTTCTCAATACGGTGCACTGTCCCTTTTAGCATCACTGACAACATGCAGTCATTTTTCTTGCTAGTGGTATAGCTGCCCAATCGTCTTGGTTATGCAATGTCTTTGGTCATCTTGCATGAACTGCATCTTTGAGATCTCTCCCCAAATTGGCTCGATGACATTAGTTCAGGAGACTGTGAAGACCACTCTAGAACCTTCACCTTATTCTGCTTTAACCACTGGAGGGTCAACTTGGCCTTGTGCTTTAAGGTCACTGTCGTGCTGGAAATTCCCAAGAGCGTCCCATGCGCAGCTTTCGTGCAGAAGAATACAAATTTTCGGCCAGTATTGTCTGATAAAATACTGCATTCATCTTGCCATCAATTTTAACAAGGCTCACTCCCCGTGCCTTTAAAGCTCACACACCCCCAAAACATCAGTGAGCCACCACCATGCTTAACAGTGGGGATGGTACTCTTTTCGCTATAGGCCTTGTTGACCCCACTCCAAACATAGCGCTTATGGTTGTTACCATTAAGCTCTATTTTGGTCTTGTCACTCCAAATTACAGTATGCCAGTAGCTGTGAGGCGTGTCAATATGTTGTCAAGCATAGTGTGTCCGGGCTTTTGTGGCACTGGCACGGTAAAGGCTACTTTCTGGCAACTCAACCATGCAGCTCATTTTTGTTCAAGTATTGTCGTATTGTGCTCCTTGAAACAATACACCATCTTTCTCCAGAGCAGCCTATATGTTTCCTGAGGTTACCTGTGGGTTTTTCTTTGTATCCTGAATAATTCTTCTGGCAATGTTGGCTGAAATCTTTCTTGGTCTACCTGACCTTGGCTTGGTATCAAGAGATTCCTGAAAATTCCACTCCTTAAGTGATTAAACAGTACTGACTGGCATTTGCAATGCCTTGGATATCTTTTTATATCCTTTTCCAAATGTATGCAATTCCAGTACCTTATTACGCAGGTCTTTTGACAGATCTTTTCTGCTCCCCATGGCTCAGTATCTACCCTGCTCAGTGCATCCACGTGAGAGCTACCAAACTCAGACTATTTATACGCAGACAATAATTGCAATTTAAAATTCCACAGGTGTGTAAAATTATACTTTAATTGCCAATTTATTTGTCACCTTGTGTTTCTGTAACAAGGCGAAACATTCAAGGGTATATAAACGTTTGATCAGGGCCATTTGGGGGATTTCTGTTATCAGTATAGTTTACAAAAGACCCAAAAAACTATGGGATAATTAATGGCTTCATATGATCACTGTCCTTTAAGGTTGTAATGGTACATGGGTACGTAACCGTACTGTACGGGGTGCTATTCTTGGGTTCAAACATGAACATTAAATATATACATAGAACATTATAAATAAGTGAATAGCAACTGTATTTGTAACACATCTTTCAAAAATCATATTAACATGAATATATATATATATATATATATATATATATATATATATATATACACACGAGCCTTTGCACACTTCGTAATCGACATTGTAATTTCTACTTTGTGAGTGTAACACGTGCAGGAGACCTTGAGCTACAATGGAGTGTTTGTGATGAATCATCATGACAAAATTCTCTGCTTCATCAACAGACAAAACTATACTCTAATATGGCTAAAGGACATGCGCACATTTTGTGAAACATTTTCTCTTTGTTTGATGCACCCTTGAAATAACTCAGTCAACTTCAGAGTCAACGTTCTTTTGCAACTTTATACAGACCTTCACTGTTAAAACCGCACGATAAATAATGATATGCATCGCGTTAAATAATTAGACGATTTTAATTTGAACTTGTTTACCATAGTGTACAGGTCCTTCTCAAGAAATTAGCATATTGTGATAAAGTTCATTATTTTCCATAATGTAATGATAGAAATTAAACTTTCATATATTTTAGATTCATTGCACACCAACTGAAATATTTCAGGTCATTTATTGTTTTAATACTGATGATTTTGGCATACAGCTCATGAAAACCCAAAATTCCTATCTCAAAGAATTAGCA
>JACXGM010029505.1:0-13638 GCA_016801145.1 Umbra pygmaea
TACAAAATGGAGTGAGCAGGTGTGGTGAATCATGATAATTGAGTCCGGGTATGGGAACTGTAGTTCTGAGGAGGTATGACTAGGGAAGCTGTAGTCCATAGGAAGTAAAACTGGTGAATGGGAATTGTAGTTCTCAGCGGGATGAAATAGGGAAGTGGCAGTGTCCAAGGAAGGGGAATTGGGAATCGTTACAACAACACAAACTCTGATTTGTCCGTTCAAAATAATAGCGCTCGTTTTAATACATTGCAATAACTATTGTTAACTTAGTATAAAGCTAGTGAATTGTAACCAAATGCAATTGTATTGTGTATTTAAATGAACAATAGGAATATG
The DNA here is from genome assembly GCA_016801145.1 of Umbra pygmaea. NCBI lineage: Eukaryota > Metazoa > Chordata > Actinopteri > Esociformes > Umbridae > Umbra > Umbra pygmaea. Next base: position 337 of record JACXGM010029505.1, read on the forward strand.
TGATAGGAAAAAAAGCATTTAACATATTTTTAATAACAACTTCATAATAACAACCGTGACAAAAATGTTGTCCACACAATTTGATTGAATATATTGTCAGTGTCACATGTGAAAACACAATTACATTTGAAATACATTCACTAGAGTCTATTTAATCCAAAAATAAACTAATTTTAGCAACACATGAACATGGACCCACTACCCGTCTATGCATTGAATTAACAATAATTATTTCAATGAATTATGAGAGCTGTTATTTTGAACTGACAAATCAGAGTTTGTGTTGCGGTTACAATATAATGTTGCCAGGCAAACAGGTTTCGCTTATGTCTTGGGCCGGCTCTGGACACCTATCTCGCCATCAACTGTCCTGGGTCTGCTGCGAGTTGCATGCGATGAAGCGTGAGAAAGACGGAGGAGATACTGCAGTTTTTGTGAGCACATGTTAATTTAAACATCATATACATCATATACAAATGAGAGTGTGATCTATAGGTGCTGTTTAAACAAGCATATCTAGGTGCACACCTGCACGTATGCGCGTACTGCACATGCACACATGCATGACTCTTGGGTGTGGTTGGAGAGGGAGGTGGAGAGGGAGGTGGAGAGGGAGGTGGTGACTTTGACCAAATCTAGAAGTGCCCTTGACAATGTTAAAGCATGGTAGTGGTTAAAGTTTCTAAATAAGAGGAAGTGTGAAAGTGGGCCAGTGTTTTGACTAGCTGCAGATTGATGGTGAGGTCTCTCCCATCCTTTACAGGAGCCCAGAACCAGGCTGTGTTATTATTAGATGCTGTTCTTTGGCTTTCTTTTACAGGCTTACCCTTCAAAACTTAAGTGACTGCTCTGATTTAAAATACATTGGCTGATTCATTATTTTCAGTGTATAAACCATATACGGTATGTTATCACATCTCCAGCTCTTCAGAATGTAAGAAAAGAGATCAATTGCAGTTAGGTGTGATAATATGTGATGAATAGCCACGCAATGCAAAAGGATTCATAGCATTTTTAGGACCCAGGTTATTTTTGTGTTCTGATCTTGAGACTCCAAAAAAACTTTGGGGCAATACCAGAATTCATAAAGTGTCTTCATGGTTTAGTATTGGTGAGAGATTTTGGCCTGGGGATTCTGTCTCCTAGACCGACTCTGTTTGCCTGATTCCGCTAAACAGTCGAATATCGAAAAATGGATATTCAACGATTGGCAGAATTATTAGAGACCTTGAAAATGACTCCACTTTTGCCAGTTAATTTAGCTCTCCACAGACCTCGGCCGTGGCGATATGAGTTTAATTTGCCAGGGTTAGAAAGGTGAGAGATGAGGTCACAGACAGCGAGAATACGATTATGAAATGGCAAAAACACTATTATGAAATAGCAGAAATGGCGTGATGAAATGTCAGCAAGCCACACTGTATCACGTTGGTGCATTGAATTGGCTTCAACATAAATGAGGCACTTGTGCACTTTTCAGGAACGATAATATTTTAGACAGAATGATGTCCAAATAAAAAATAACTTTACTTGAGCATTTAAGCCTTTAGGCAGATTTGGATTTCCTGTTTTTGGAGGTTATTATTTCTGGTGCTCTAAGGTGGACACCAGTGCACAACGAAGACATTGGTTTTATGGTTCTTTAATAAGATACCAACCTCTAATATCTTCAGAAATGTCGATATACTTTAAAACAATGCTGATGTTTAGGTTTATATACACTAAATGCACTGTATTTGAAATATATTATTACAACATTAGCAATTATGCTATATAAACTCTATATCCCCTCTGCACTCCTGGATTAACAGTGACATTTGCACAAAATGTTATCTAAAATAAGTCACTATTATTTTAAGTGTTTAAGAATCATACAACTTATGAAATGTATATTTCAGACCGCATTTCACGATAAGCTATAATGCCAGATATTGGCATTAAAATGTCCTGTAAATGCCAGTCGGCTTCTCATCCAAAGCACAGAGTGTGTGGCTCTTGGAGATAACGCAGAGCCAGCCTCCCAAATGACGCCCTGCAACCTGCCAAGTGCACTACATTCAACCAGAGCCCTATGGGAATTGGGTGCAATTTGGAATGCACACGGAGCCTCAGAGACCTGGCTGGGAGTGGTCCAGGGCGTGGAGCACTGCTATTAGCCTGGTTGGAGAGTGAGGAAAACCAAATCTGCCCCGTGTGTGCATGTGCTGGAGCTCAAACGTCTGTGTGTGTGTGTGTGTGTGTCTTTGTGTCTGTATCTGTAAGTCTGTGTCTGTGTGTGTCTTTGTGTCTGTCTCTGTAAGTCTGTGTCTGTGTGTGTCTTTGTGTCTGTATCTGTAAGTCTGTGTCTGTGTGTGTCTTTGTGTCTGTCTCTGTAAGTCTGTGTCTGTGTGAAAGGGAAAGAGAGCAACAGAGCAGACAGAAAAGAGCTGAGAGAGAAATGGAGAGAGTGCAGAGGGAGAGAGAGAGCGATTGGTTCCTGAGTTTGTTATGATCTCCGCCTGTCTGGGGTTCGGCACGCTTCTTTTAATCTCAACCAGGCAATGCATGATGGGAAAACAAACACAGAACAAATTGATGGTTTAGGATAGAGTTAAGAGGTACAGTACTGATTTACAGAACATGTGGATGTTTCACAATAAGTTAGAGGTACAATGCTGATCTGCATATCACATGGATGGTCCGGCTAAAGTTAAGAGATACAGTACTGATTTACAGAATATATTAATGTTTTATGATGGAGTTAGAGGTACAGTACTGATCGACAGAACATATTGATGGATCATGATGGAGTTATATGTACAGACAGTACTGATCGACAAAACATATGGATGAATCATGATGGAGTTATATGTACAGACAGTACTGATCGACAGAACATATGGATGGATCATGATGGAGTTATATGTACACACAGACTGATCGACAGAATATATGGATGGACAGTTCATGATAGGGCTGGGCGATATGGCTGAAAACTCTATCACGATATAAATGTTTCATATCGGTCGATATCAATAATTATTGATCAGTTTTATGACCCATTTAGAATAAGGAGCAGTAAAAAAATATTAAATTTAAACATTTTAAATCTGTTACACGATGGTGCACAATTAGAGTAGCCTACTTAAGAAATGCTTAATAAAGTGTAATAAAATAGTGCAAAGGGTTAAATATAAACACAGAAACCTGAGACCTGAGAAGGTGGGGAAAACAAGTTTGTGGTATTACCAGACTTGGTGAGAACGACGGTTTTGCATTATTTGCAGACGACATTGGTCTGACTACAGTCAGACTTAAAAACCAAAAAACTGCCATACAGAGAGCGAGTGCCTTTGTTCATGCAACCAAAATTGCTTCGCAACCTCTGGTTTCTTCCGACGAACAAAAGGAAATTATCGAACATTTTATTTAACGCATTTTTTATTGATATTGATGACGTGTCTATCGCGAGACATATCGTTATCGTTTTATCGCCCAGCCCTAGTTCATGATGGAGTTATATGTACAGTACTGATCTACAGAACACATGGATGGGTCAGGATGCCTTTGAGGTAGAACGTTGCTGTCTTACAGCTGGGTTAATAACATCATATTAGCATTTTCTAGAGGTTCCATTCACTGAAAGACTCCAGTGGTTGAATTTTGAACTTTGCTACATTTAATTGTTGAACATAGATGTTGACTTGATCATTGGTCGGCAGTGGTAGATGACAGACCATTTCCATTGGGACCTGTGTGACGAAATGTGAGAGGATTTAACCGGAATTGGTCAAACATCACCTCCGTCTTAGCAGTTTCTCAGGGCAGGTAAATAATCCAACAGCAGGAGTGAATGTTTCCTATTTTGTGGATTCTAATTAAATATGCAGTCCATAATTTTTGGTCACTCATTTTTAAATAGTTGGTAGAGCACACCTTCATGGTTGTGTGTTCAAATCCCACCGAGGACCAGTTTGGGGCCAAAGAAATGTGTATCCAGTCAGAGTGTCTGCTAAATGACTAAACATGAACCTCTCCTTCACTGTTGCATACAGTCTCTCAGGAAAGCTTCAGAAGAATGTGTTGAGGCCCGACCGCCATTCATCTGGGTCCACCAGCCTCCGTCACTAATGACCCTGGGTTCCCCGCCTGCATGCCCGCCCTCTTCTTTCTGACTTCTTCTCACTCTCTCCATCTCTCTCGCCCTCATCACCATCACTCTCTACTTCATTGGTCTAACCTCCTCTTCCCTAACGCCTTGTCTCTCTCTCTCCCCCTGGTCTCTCTTCTCGGTCTCCTTCCACAATCTTTTCTCCATCCATTTGTCAGGCAGCCAGCTGCATTTGAGCCTCAGCTGTGGATAAATTCAGATAGCGTATATGAGGACAGCAAGGGAGGCAGCAGAACAAAGAAGCTTCATGCTCATATTTCTTAATCATCTTTCCCACTTCATTCTCTACTCCAGGTTTTCCATTTCTTCCTTGAAGTCTTTTTTATTTCATTCCTCTGCAATATTGCTGCGCTTTTTATTGGTTTTAACTGGTAACACGCTGGAGCACTATGAACTTACATTTTTTATACTATTTCTTTGTGGACTGAGGTTAATACAATAGTTTACTCTTTTACAATGACAAGCCTTTTTTAAGACACAGAAAATTAGCCCTGATATCACTACTGTACATGCATTTTACCACAAACAATTTTCCAAACTGTTGTTATAGTGATATATCCAAATATAAGTATTCTCTTTTTAAAGTAGGGTACTTGGACATCTTTGGTTACGATTTAGTCAATTTAGCAGACGCTCCTATCCCGAATAACATGAAGTAATGAGTGTATAAATTGTAATACTGAGAAATGTTTCAAGTTTATTTGTCACATGTACAAAAAACAAACAGATGTTATTGCATCTTGTGCCCCGTTTCCAACAATGCAGTAATAACAAAGATATTTGCAAAAATAAACTGTTTCTATCAGTAAACAGTAATATATATAAGAAGGGGAACTAGAGGTCAAGAATAATATAAACAGTCTTTAAATGGAAAAGTAATCTCACTGAATAATATTTGACAATAATGATGCATCAACAATGATCTATAGTGACTATGTATTTATGTTTATATACACTTACCAGACACTTCATTAGGTACATCTGGTCAACTGCTTGTAAACAACCAATCACGTGTCAGTAAGTCAATGCATTTAGGCATGAAGACAAGGTCAAGACAATCTACTGAAGTTCAAACCAAGCATCAGAATGGGGAAGAAATGTGATCTAAGTGACTTTGAACGTGGCATGGTTGTTGGTGCCAGACGGGCTTGATTGAGTTATTTCAGAAAGTGCTGATCTATTGGGATTTTCAGAGAGTAGTCCAAAAAAGAGAAAATATCCAGTGAGCTGCAGTTCTGTGGGTGAAAATGCCTTGTTTGAAGCGGATAGAAAGGAAACAATAACTCAAATAACCACTAGTTACAACAAAGGTATGCAGAAGATCATCTCTGAACACACAACATGTTGAACCTGGAAGCAGATGGATTACAGCAGCAGAAGACCCCACTGAGTGCCTCTCCTGTCAGCTAAGAACAGGAAACTGAGGCTACGATTTGCACAAACCAACCAAAATGGGACAATAGAAGATTGGAAAAATGTTGTCTGGTCTAATGAGTCTCGATTTCTGATGCAACATTCAGATGGTAGGGTCAGAATTTGCCGTAAACAACATGAAACCATGGATCCATCCTGCCTTGTATCAACAGTTCAAGCTGATGGTGGTGTAATGGTGTCGGGGATATTTTCTTTGCACACTTTGGGCGCCGTAATACCAATTGAGCAACTTCTTAAGGATCAGTATCCCGCTCGCGGGATAATTTCCCAAAACAAAAAAAATGAACAATAATCACATGCGCCTCAAAGAAATAGGAGGTGGATTACAATCACTGCTAATAACTCAATTTTTTAAATTATATATACATGTCTGATATGCCCTCAAAGCTTAAGATCTTATGATTCTAGTGAATATCTCAGTTTTACACATTCTACAAAATTGAAAACATTATTGATAATTTGAGCTATGCGTCTTGTAAACAAAGCAATGGTTTACAAATAAAATGGAATGTCGATTTGAAACACGGCTCACAACCTCTTTTTTAGGTTATAAACACATGTGTTATATCTTTACAAAGCTTAAAAACTCAGGAATCTAACAAATGTCTCTGTTTTACAATAGCAATAGCGAACCATAACATAACACAGCTTAATGTAAGCTATGTGCCTAGTAAACAATGTGGATTACAATCAAAGCTCTAAAAAAACATTTACAAAGAAAATAGTACTTACAGTTTAACTTTTTCTCATCATCAAAGAGTCCCAGTAATGACATAGAGCACAGTTTTCCCCGGTAAAATCGTTCTTGTTACGTGGAAATTACTATTTAATTACCGTCCATGTACAACCATTTATTCTAAAATTAACCACAAGCGCGTTGTTCATAAATCATGGGACACGCTTCCGAAACAAAGACACATTTTAAGCGTACTACTACCCTCTCAGATTTCATTATATTTGGAATCCTTATGAAACAGATGTTAAAAATGAGCAAGATCACAAATTTTTACCTAACTACACCAGAGATATTTTATAAAACACATATGTTAATCTGTCTCAGGAACCGGTTAAAACGTCATCATGTTGCATTTTTGTGGAAATATATTTTTTCAAATAATGCTATAGTTGATTGGCTGTTCACTCTATCATTCTAAAATGTTAGACCTATGTTGTCATCCCATGTGAGACATGGTTAGAAGTGTTTTCAGAAGCCTATCTCATTTCATCTTGCGCCATATTCACTGTGTACCCTGTATTTGAAATACATTTTACATATCCCAAAAATTCAAAGTCTTTCCTTTTAAAAAAATCAACCATATGTATGTACTTGCTTCAGGTCCAGTGTAACGAGGCTAATTTTGGGTGTTTTTTTAGGCAGAATTTGACAGGTTAAACCATATTTGCCCTGACTGTAAAGTATACTTTTTTTATTCTACCGTATATACAGTCGGGTAAAAAATTATTTAGTCAGCCACCAATTGTGCAAGTTCTCCCACTTAAAAAGATGAGAGAGTCCTCTAATTTTCATCATAGGTACACTTCAACTATGAGAGACAAAATGAAGAAAAAAATCCAGAAAATTACATTGTAGGATATTTTTTGAATTTATTGGTAAACTATGGGTAGGCACACCCAACCAAGCTAAATCAGCTATTGTTGCATTCCATTCCATTAGGATGTAGCTATTTCAAGTGTTAGGTACTGCTACTTTCAATGATTACTTCTCACCAAGTCGATCGACAGTTATATCATCTACCTAGCTCAAATTCATTCAGGCTTAGCAAAATTCTGTTCACCATAATTTTTTATTTTACGTGCCGTTTGTCCAAGTATTTACACAAAGTAGTATGCACACCCAGCCTTGCTAATTCATCCATCGTTGCCTTCCATTAGGACGTATCTATTTCACGCATATTCTACTGATACTTTCAATTATGATTACTTCTCACCAAGTCGATCAACAGTTAAGTCACCTGCCTAGCTCATCATTTTTAATTTTATGTAGCATTCATCCAAGTATTTACACAACAAAATCAAATTATTACCCGTTACTGTTACACTGGCTGGGCCTGGCCGGTTTGTTTAGTTGTTCTTTGGGATAATTAATAGAACATTTCCAAAACACCCTGGTCCATGATAGCGTCAAACTTGGTTGATCTAACAAACTGATGTAATCATCTTCTTGGCTGGAGATGGTTGAAAGCAAATATTTTCCCTGTCCCACTCTTTACAACAAAACATTTTCTGTCTCTGTTGCCATTGAGAGCTCGACTGGTGGCCAATTCGAAAGCAGCGGCTAGATCGATTCAAGAGATAAAGTTGCCATATTTCAAAGTTCCCATATTGCTTCCTCACTGTATTCCATCTCTAACATGTATGGTTGGAAATTACCAATCAATAATACTTGAAAAAAAAAGTAGAAATCGTCCAGCTCTTTGGGTATTTCATCCAATGAAAGAATGTATTCTCAAACTAACTACAAAATTTTATTATCCAATCAACTCGATTCAGGGGCAGGACAAAAAAAGATCAGGAAGTAAACAAACGCCTCCCGTCAATGTAGCTGAAGTCACTGTGTGAAAATTCTGAAAAATAAGGTGGCCAATTTGGGAACCTAAGAATGCATTTAGAACGTGTTTTTAGTGACTGTCATGTCGAAAAACATGACCAGCACAATGACGTTAAGGTGTTTAGGGGTCTGGAGTGTTCTTTGACGTGTGTGAGTGTAAACAGTGCCTTGCGAAAGTATTCGGCCCCCTTGAACATTTCAAACTTTTGCCACATTTCAGGCTTCAAACATAAAGATATAAAACTGTAATTTTTTGTGAAGAAGCAACAACAAGTAAGACACGATCATGAAGTGGAACAAAATGTATTGGATATTTCAAACATTTTTAACAAATAAAAAACGGAAAAATTGGGCGTGCAAAATTATTCAGCCCCTTTACTTTCAGTGCAGCAAACTCTCTCCAGAAGTTCAGTGAAGATCTCTGAATGATCCAATGTTGACTTAAATGACTAATGATGATAAATAGAATCCACCTGTGTGTAATCAAGTCTCCGTATAAATGCACCTGTTTCAAACATCCCAAGGAGCACTGTGCAAGCGATAATATTGAAATGGAAGGAGTATCAGACCACTGCAAATCTACCAAGACCCGGCCATCCCTCAAAACTTTCAGCTCATACAAGGAGAAGACTTATCAGAGATGCAGCCAAGAGGCCCATGATCACTCTGGATTAACTGCAGAGATCTACAGCTCAGGTGATCGAGTCTGTCCATAGGACAACAATCAGTCGTATACTGCACAAATCTGGCCTTTATGGAAGAGTGGCAAGAAGAAAGCCATTTCTGAAAGATATCCATAAAAAGTGTTGTTTAAAGTTTGCCACAAGCCACATGGGAGACACCACAAACATGTGGAAGAAGGTGCTCTGGTCAGATGAAACCAAAATCAAACTTTTTGGCAACAATGCAAAAAGTTATGTTTGGCGTAAAAGCAACACAGCTCATCACCCTGAACACACCATCCCCACTGTCAAACATGGTGGTGGCAGCATCATGGTTTGGGCCTGCTTTTTTTCAGCAGGGACAGGGAAGATGGCTAAAATTGATGGGAAGATGGATGGAGCCAAATACAGGACCATTCTGGAAGAGTGGCACTACAAAGTATTAACTTATCATCATTAGTCATTTAGGTCAACATTGGATTATTCAGAGATCCTCACTAAACTTCTGGAGAGAGTTTGCTGCACTAAAAGTATTTTGCACGCCCAATTTTTCAGTTTTTTATTTGTTAGAAAAGTTTGAAATATCCAATAAATTTAATTCCACTTCATGATTGTGTCCCACTTGTTGTTGATTCTTCACAAAAAGTTTCAGTTTCATATCTTTATGTTTGAAGCCTGAAATGTGGCAAAAGGTCAAAAAGTTAAAGGGGGCCGAATACTTTTGCAAGGCACTGTATATGCTTGTGAGGGTGTGTGTGTGTGTATAGGATAGGGGTATGGAAAGTTTAGTAGACATTATGGAGTGATAATAGTATGATGGGATAGTAGACATTTCGGAAAGACACTAAATGTGTTCCCTAGTGAGCCTCATCTGCCAGCTGAATATGCATCAAACAAAATTCTCAAGAATAATCACTCACTTCACAAGATAAATTGTATGGTAATATTATATATAGTCATACTCGTGATTTATGCACAAGAGCACAGAAATAGCATGTATGAATTTACTATTGTAAATTAACTGAATATTGTTTTCATGCTGACAGGCAAATCAAAATGTTAAAAGAAAACATTTTGTATGTGATTTCAATGTAACAGCATTTTTGTTTTGTGAATATTTCGCTGAACTCAGCATTGCATTGACAATACCTTTAGGCCATTTCACAGAGGATGTGGCGACAGCTCTACTTGCTGTTTGACCATGTTGGGGTTAATAGCGGTGCCAAATAGGAAATAATGTTTTGCATTGTATCTCTGCTCTGTGCTGCACCACATCAACATGTTGTTGTGTGTAAACAAACGTAAAAATTCTTTGTATTTACATTTTCCATTTAGTCATTTAGCAGATGCTCTAATCCAGAGCGTTTTACAGTGACAACAGGGACATCCCCCTGGAGCAACTTAGGGTAAGTGCCTTGCTCAGGGACACAACAACATTTGGCTCAGTCGGGAATCGAACTGACAACCTTCTGACTACAAGTCTGACTCCCTAACCATATATGTCTAATTTTGCACTGGGCTAATATATGTTTTAACCCTGTGGAGGTATTGAGGGTGCCAAATGTACTTGGGGCAGGAGGTGTAGGGGAGAGATTGATAATGGTACTGGCTGCGTGTTTCTGCCCGTCTGGAGAGAGACTCTGAGGTTTCTGACAAGGTGATAAGAGTGTTGTTCCTCTCAGCTCCACACCTTCCAGATCACACCTTATCTCCGCTGTCTTCTCCAGCCTGACTGACTGATGGTCGTCCAGGGGGGGTTAGGGTTGAAACCACACTACAGGTCACCTGTCTGTCATGTGGGGGGGGGGTTAGGAGAGATAAAGGAAGGATGGGGGTTAATAGACAAATGTCACAATCACAGCATCTCCAGTCACAGCCCTGCAAACGAGACAGAAGGTGAAGAGACATAGAGAGTAGGAGAGGCAGAGTGAGAGATGTAAGGAGGGTAATAGACTAAGATCACCCCTGAAACATGTCTCTGTCACAGCCCAGAGAGAGAGGAGACACGGGGTAAAGAGAGAAGGGGGTATTTTAAGAGAAAGAGAGAGGAAATAAGGGCTGTTAGAGTCAGATATAGCCTCTCACATTGGTCGTCTTCTCCCTGGAGTGACTGGTGCAGCAGTGTCACCTTCACAGCCCAGCTAGCACACAGGCCTGAGGGGTGATGGTGGACGTGTGGTCGGAGGGACGCCACGCAGCCAGGCCCCTGCACAGGTGTTCAGCTCAGCTCACTTCTCTGTGCCTGATGTTTATGGGCTGAATTGTGCAGCAGGTATGAGGCTCACATTGTTCAGGGCTGATAGGTCCCCTTTTCCTCTGGAGCTTCTTTCACTCAAAGATATTCCGGGCCCAAACAAGCTGTTCCCATGTGTTTGAACTCTTTGGGATCTGTCTACAAGTTGAGATTCCAACGCAGAAATAAAAACATTTTAACAATAGTTTTTTTTAACGACTGGAATATTCAGTTCTCCGCCTCTCTCTTTCTATTCCTCTCACTCTTTCCATCCCTCCATCTCTCCAACTCTCTCTCTCAGCCTCCCCCCTCAGCCTCCCCTCTCTCTCTAAGTCTTCCCCTCAGCCTCCCCCCTCAGCCTCTCCCCTCAGCCTCCCGCCTCAGCCTCCCCTCTCAGCCTCTCTCCCTGCGTGATCTGGTTTGAGTTTAGTACAGGGAAGTGATCTCAGAGACCAGGCGTGTAATTTGTAAAGAGACATTGTGGTTGCAACATGTTATCCTTGGAAAAAAGCTAATTATAGCAATTTACCACTTTAACAAAGAGCATTTGTGACAGCGCAGCACAGAGCGTTGGAAATTATGGTGATGATATGCAGAAAGAGAGAGGAGGAGAAAATCACAGAATAGAAAGACGCAGTGAAGTGTTTGCAAAGTAAAGCTGTTGTGGAAATATTAAACAGCCATTACTTAATTACCAAGATGTTCAGATGTTTCACGTCTACGAACTACTGACTTTTCAATGATCTTGGTGGTTTATTTCAGCTTTGAAACGGCACTGTCATCTTTTAATTGTAGACCAGCAAACCACAATCATGTTCCCTGAACATTCCTGTAATGTTTTGTAGTCAACCATGGCCATTACATCTCAACCAAACTATTTATTGATGCAAATTATTACAGGATGTTTTTTAGGGTGCAAAAACATTTACCTGATTGTCCCAAAAACAGTTCTCTAAAGTTTCAATTATGTTCATTTTCTTCTAGGAATATTCTGATGGGAACAGTCTGGTGTGAAAAGTTCAGAATGATCTCACAAGGTTCCGTGAAATGAACACGTACCCTTAACTTCAAAATCTGTGTCAGTTTCACGGAACTGCTGAACATTCTGTGATTGGTCCACGGTAATGATGTCATGTTCATTTCACTGAATTCTTTGAGACCTTGCTGTTAACTCGATCTGAGTCTTACCCAAACCTTTACCCTAACCTTAACCACTTAGAAACCTTGCTTGTAAACTCCATGTAACATGTATTGCGTTGTAACATATTGTTTGGAATCATGGTGACAGTGATGAAAAAAAGGATAAAAAAGCATATGTGCACCATGTCCACATCGCGCTGGAATAGAAAACAAAATACATGCAAAGTTTCCACCTGGATATGAACTCTCAAGTTTTATACATGCTACGTCATCATGTAGGTGTTGGAACAAGGAATCCGTGTGTGGACCAGTCTGGTGGACCAGTCTGGTGGAACAGTCTGGTGGAACAGTCTGGTGGAACAGTCTGGTGGAACAGTCTGGTAGTAAAGTCTGGTAGAACAGTCTGGTAGAACAGTCTGGTAGAACAGTCTGGTGTAACATTTTTGGGGAACAGTCTGGTGTGAACAGTCTGGTGGAACAGTCTGGCGGAACAGTCTGGCGGAACAGTCTGGCGGAACAGTCTGGCGGGAACAGTCTGGTGGGAACATTCTGGTGGGAACAGTCTGGTGGGAACATTCTGGTGGAAACATACTGGTGGAATGGTCTGGTGGGAACAGTCTGATAGAACAGTCTGGGGGAACAGTTTGGTAGAACAGTCTGGTGTGAAAATGTTGGTGTGAACAGTCTAGTGGAACAGTCTGGTAGAAAAGTCTGGTGGAACAGTCTGGTGGAACAGTCTGGCGGAACAGTCTGGCGGAACAGTCTGGTGGAACAGTCTGGCGGAACAGTCTGGTGGGAACAGTCTGGTGGGAACAGTCTGGTAGAAAAGTCTAGGAGAAAAGTCTGGTGGAACAGTCTGGTGAAACAGTCTGGTGGGAACAGTCTGTTGGGAACAGTCTGGTGTCAACATTCTGGTGTCAACAGTCTGGTGGGAACAGTCTGGTGGAACAGTCTGGTAGAAATGTCTGGCGGAACAGTCTGGTAGAAATGTCTGGTGGAACAGTCTGGTAGAACAGTCTGGTAGAACAGTCTGGTGGGAACAGTCCGGTGGGAATAGTCCGGTGGGAACAGTCCATTGGGAACAGTCTGGTGGAAACGGTCTGGTGGAAACGGT
>JACXGM010029506.1:0-10000 GCA_016801145.1 Umbra pygmaea
CTGGTAGTGTTAATAGTGGTGATGATGGTGATGATGGACTGATGGTGCTGGTAGTGTTAATAGTGGTGATGATGGTGATGATGGACTGATGGTGCTGGTAGTGTTAATAGTGGTGATGATGGTGATGATGGACTGATGGTGCTGGTAGTGTTAATAGTGGTGTTGATGGTGATGATGGACTGATGGTGCTGGTAGTGTTAATAGTGGTGATGATGGACTGATGGTGCTTGTAGTGGTAGTAGTAGTGATAATGGTGGTGAAGGAGGTAGAGTATTAAACTATAGCAAATTCACTTTAGAATTTATAGTGTTTATAGGGAAAGTGAATGTACAGTACACTATAAAGTTTTCCCTAGAGCATCTGTTGAGTTTAGGCATTAACCTAAGAGAGCTTAATTAAGTGAATCTTTAAAGTTTATGATTAGACTTGAAATAAAAGTTAAATGTAGGCATTAATTTAGTACAGTACATACAGTTAACATTTAGATTTGTAAAATACTTACAACACACAGAAAAACGATTGCCTAGCACAGGACTGTACACACAGTAAAGCCCTTTGAGCTCAAGGACAACGACCATTCATGTCCACAGCCCACAGCTCCCTAGAAAGCCACCAGCATATTTGCCCGTTTGAAGGCATATAACAAAGACCTGGGGACCTGGACAGACATTTAATAGGTTAAATTGAAGTTATCTCTCCGTGTGGTGTATGCATTTTCAGCCACAGTTGAACTGACATGATTTAAACTGCTTGTCTCCCACAATGTAGATAGTATGTATGTAAGCCTCTGTAGCGTCTCAGCTGTTTCCTGGCTCTGGGCTCTGCTACATTACAGTTACCATAGACTAGTGAAAAACATGTTGGAGAGCGTGCACACACATCCACAAGCAGCTGTTGATGCACATTATCAACTCCTTTGAAGCATATTCAGCATGACTCCACAAAGGAGTAATCGAGAGTCAGTGAATAATCTAGCACGTTAAGGTTAAAGCATTATTATCGTTTCCTGACAAGTCAGCACCACCTCAAATCAAATGAGAAAGTACACATCTGCAACACTCCTTAGTAAAAAAACAAAGAGCATTAACATACCTTTAAAGCAAAGGCTATGTTGCTGATATATTTGTAATGAACAAGGCTTTGACCTACTGCAGCAATGCAAACATAATTTTATTTTGTCCTTTTCAAAAGCCCTGACAGAAAAAAATACATTTGTTTTTCCTTCATGATGCCGTTGACTCTTGCCATTTCGTCTCTTCCTTCTCCTTCATCCCCTGAGGGGCAGTTACTTCATACACACCTGGTGTTGGTCTGAAAAACACTACTTGAGCTCATATTGATGTGCTTATCATAGGCACAACACTGTTTCTGTTTATGATGCATATTGTTTTATTTGTTCTCAAAGTCTTTTTTTTGTAGTATTTCTTCAGAAATCCATTCAGAAATAAATAACACAGTCAAATCAGAATGTAGCGTAGATGCCAGGAGAAGGCTACACTGTGATACAATGGCTAACATCCTGTATTTTCCTGTGTCTCTGTGTCCCCAGAGCTCTAGCAGACATTTTGAGGCAGCAGGGTCCTATTCCAATATCTCAGTACGACTGTGAGAACTTTGCAGCAATGAACGGCTCTCCCAAAGAGAACACTCCACAGCGAACCTCGTCCAAGAATCACTACACCCCTGTCCACCAGTCCAAGTCTAACCATGGTATGGTACCTCTAGAATACTAAACACTGACAGTCCTTCTGTTTTGGTGTCATCGAAGACACACTGACTGTGTTATGTGCATAGTGTGTGATAAGTTTTGGGGCAACTTTGTTATATTTACCGCCGCTGATCTTTGATTGTTACTGAATGTCTTTGTGTCAGTGTGTTACTGAATATGTGACTTGTGTGTGTGCGTAAGTGCGCGTATGGTAACACACATAAAGGCTCTATTTCTGCACTCCATGTCAGTGCTGTAATCTTTTACGTTAACATTCCGTTGTCATCCGATTTGTGCAAGTGTGAGAAAGAGCGGGAGACAGTGGGTGAGACAAAGACAGCAAAAAGATGGGGGGTGGGGGGGCAGTTAGCGTAGATAATTGTGTGTGACAGGGGAACAGGGCTGGTCCGTCTCTGAAAAGGTAGAAACGTTGGGCACAGAGAGGTCCGGTGGGTGAGTCAGCCAAGCCACCGCAGCTAAACTGTGATTCACAAGACATGGCTGGGAAGCGGGGCAACTACCTGACAACGGTTGTAATCCGGGGCTATCGGATCTCTAAAGAGACATGGTAAACTTGAGATGGCTTTGTTGGCGCACAGAGGAAGGAGTTTGAGAAACAAATGGTGAATGATGGGGTGAGGAGCGTCTGTGGTCCCCTACTAGCATTCAAAATAACAGGCTGATTGGCAATGTACAACTAAAGCATTTAAATGAACGTTCAAACATTGACTGTTCTATAAATACCAGTATGTCAGACACACTAAAATAAGCCACACAGACACATATGGAGACTAAGGCTTGTAAGGAGTGTCAGGATAGCGACCAGTGCAGTTGGGTTGCAGAGCGTTGATTCCAGTCTGTTCTCAGTCGGTTCCCTCTGCTTCACCGTATCAATCTAATGCTGGGGCCCAATGAGCCGTACAGAGACAGGGGAACACACTCTATCCCCCATCTACAGTCCCTCTGCACCACTGGCTGCACGAATCCTTGTGGCCTTGTGGGTAATCATACTCAGTAGAGGTCAGGCATCTCTCTCTCTCTACATCTATCTGCCTGTTTGCATGTGTCTCTGATTCAACGTGTCTCTGCCTGTCTGTGTATTTCTGTCTGTCTGTCTATCTGTCTCTGTCTGTCTGTTTCTGTCTGTTTCTGTCTGTCTGTCTGTCTGTCTGTCTGTCTGTCTGTCTGTCTGTCTGTCTGTCTGTCTGTCTGTCTGTCTGTCTGTCTGTCTGTCTGTCTGTCTGTCTGTCTGTCTGTCTGTCTGTCCGTTTGTCTGTTCAGTGGTGTATCATATTGTTTGCACCCTTGTCTGTCCGTTTGGTTGTGTCTCTTCCCGTCTGCCTTCCTGTATGTATGTCTGTCTGTGTGTATGGCTGTCTGTGTGTATGGCTGTCTGTCTGCGTATGGCTGTCTGTTTGTCTGTATATGGCTGTCTGGCTGTCTGTGTGTATGGCTGTCTGTCTGTCTGTGTATATGACTGTCTGTCTGTCTGTGTGTATGGCTCTCTTTCTGTCTGTCTGTGTATGGCTGCCTGTCTGTCTGTCTGTCTGTGTATGGCTCTCTGTCTGTCTGTCTGTCTGTCTGTCTGTCTGTCTGTCTGTCTGTCTGTCTGTCTGTCTGTCTGTCTGTCTGTCTGGCTGTCTGTCTGGCTGGCTGGCTGTCTATCCGGCTGCTGGGGGTGTGTCTGGCTGTCTTTCTGTATGTTTGGTGGTTTCTGCAGATCAAGTGTGGGATAGTAAACCTAACTCATGATATATTCTAGATCTATATTATACGCCGTCTCAGCCCCAGTCTCCATACACAGTAGGGCTGCAGGCTTGGAGATGAAATGCAGTGACAGGAAGAGATGAGCAGGCGTGGGTAATGCGTGTGTGTAATATCTCTAATGGGTAATGCGTGTGTGTAAGTTGGAAGTATCCATTCTATGCTTTAATAGGATCTCCCTTGGTCATAAAGGGGGTGGTAGGCTTGGGGGGGTTGGGGGTGGAGAGAAGTCTCTCATTGACATTGACAACACATATTCAAATGGGGCCAAAATGCACAACCAGGATAACACCACACAGTAGTAATGCTGAAGATACATTTTCTTTAATAGATGTCCTTGCTGCGGATGACACACGTAGGTAGAAAATGTAGGGAAACAAAAGATTGAAAGTAAAGTCCTCCAAACACTAGAAACTCACTGCAGCATTCTAAGGCTGGCCACTCCTTCGTTTGACAGCATGTAAATCACAGGACACAGTCCTGTAAAGCAGGTACAACCTCTCCAACCCAGCCAAGAGATAAAATTACATTACTGTTCCCTCTGATCAGGAAATGTACTGCTAACTAGTAGCTTTCCACTCCAGAACAGTAAAACACATTTTGCCACCAAACAGATTCCTTTCTTGGCGTAGAATTAAGCACAATCCAAAAAATATTTTGAGTGCATGCTTGAACACAGGCTGGGCGTGCCACTAGTATCCATGGTGAATTATTAGGATGATACATTACTTACAAGGAGATCCCGGAGTAAACCGCGATGATAGCAGAATACAATCCCATGCAGCACAACTCAAACACTGCTATTTATATTCTTTTGCACTGTGCTTCAGTTGTTGTAAGCTTTGGAGCCTGTTTTTAGGTCTATGAATAAACATTATACACCCTGAAGCCTCAACTAGGACTATTCTGGAAGAGTGCTTGATTAGATTTGACCTGAAAAGTCTTCGGGATTTAAAGCAAAGTAACAATGAGGGAGTAAACCTCAAATTAATTGGATAAGCTAATGCTCTTTGACCCATACAGCTGTGATAGGGAAATACACTATGAACATCCATTTTGTGATGTTTGTTGTTCTACCAATAGATTAAATAATGTTCATTGTATTGTGGAGAATAACGTTTTTTTACTGAGTACCCGTATCTGAACAATTTAGGATTAGTTGTCCTATTTGTGACTCAACCACAACACTTTCCCCGACATATATAGTTCAGTGACGGCTTTAATACAAAACAAATAGCTAATGGATGTCTACTGTATACACACAACAATTTAAGCTTCTAGTTCTGTTTTTCCCAACAAAGTTTTCTCCCCTCTGAGCTCTGGGTGTGTGTTTATGTGTGTGTGAATGGGTCTGTGTGTTTACGAGCATATTTGAGTTTGTGTGTGTTTATTTATTGGAGAGCTGTGGAGCTCAGTATCTATTTGTCTGGATTACTAAATGATGATTTCATTAATTTAATTAAATTATGATTCGCCAATGGGCACTTTTCGTAATCAGATTCACTCGGCACTCTCCTTCTCCACAAAGCGGCCCTCTACCCCTCTACCTTTGCCGTTTTCCTAATCTACCAATTAATCCTAAAACTGCATAGCTACACCATCTCTTCTGTGACCCCACCCCACCCCACCCGGTCCATGTCACCTCCATTAAAGGGCAGTAGTTATCTGCTTCCTGTGCTCCTGGAAATAACCTAAGCATCATGGGAACCAGCCCAATTGTCCCAGCATCTACACCTCATTATTAGCATTTATTAAGCCCCGTCACCTCTGCACCCCCAGTGTGTTTTTCTGTGTGTGTGTTTGTGTGTGTATGTGTGTGTGTGTTTGTGTGTGTATGTGTGTGTGTGTGTTTGTGTGTGTATGTGTGTGTGTGTTTGTGTGTGTATGTGTGTGTGTGTTTGTGTGTGTGTGTGTGTGTGTTTGCGTCTGTATGTCCTTGTGTTCATGATCCTACATGCACCGGTGTGTGTAGAGTGTGCCTGTTTGTTTCCGTGCGTGCACGAGTGTGCGTGTAAGAGGTGCGGTCGGTTCTGCGAGAGAGGTGTGGGCAGCGTTGCAGGTGCGAGGGTGTAATTAATCTCATGAAGACCTTTGAACGTAACAACCTACAGTAACTCTGTTAATTAGAGGCTATTTTGCTTGATGGAATCATGTATTCTCTACAGTGTTCTCTAGGTGACAGTATTTTACAGCCCTATTCAACCCATTAGTTTAATGATCAGTTAATAATGCTGCAATGAAAAAGACTATTGTGAAGTATGACATCGGTAGATTAGTCGGTGCTAATGAAAAAGTAGTATCATAAAATATAAACCAGGTGAGCTGAGTCCTGAATGCTGAAGAAACTGTATTGCAGATAAAATAACACGTGCATTTTTAAGGCTCGAATTGTGTTCGATTTCTGTAGTTTGTGGCCAATGTACTGTACCAACACTGTCCTGCCTTTCAAAAGTGTTTAAAAGTCAGGAAAACAATCATGTAATCAACTATTTTGACCACGATCACACTTTGTCCACTATGAAATCAGGATTCAGAGCAGGCCACAGTTGCACTACAGCCACATTGAAGGTCTTAGACAATATCATAACTGCCATTGACAAAAACACTGCTGTGCAGCTGTCTTTATTGATTTAGCCAAGGCCTTTGACACATTTAATCACCAAATTCTCACTGGCAGTCTCAATAGCCTTGGGTTCTCAGAAAACTACATCGCCTGGTTCTCTAACTATTTCTTGGGGCGTGTTCAGTGTGTCAAATCTGAGGGTCCGCTGTCTGGACGTCTGACTGTCTCTACTGGAGTGCCACATGGTTCAGTTCTCTGGCCAGCCCCTTTCTCCATGTATATCAATGACGTCTCTCTCACTGTTGGTGAATCTCTGATTCACCTCTATGCAGATGACACCATTATGTATTCATCAGGCCCTACATTGAACACTGTGTTAAACAACGTCCAAAAGAGCTTCAATGATATCCAACAATCTATCCGAGGCCTCCAACTGGTATTAAATTCTGGTAAAACAAATTCATGCTTTTCAAACAAACATTGCCCCTACCTGCCTGCACAACTTGCATCACCACCTTGGATGGTTCTGAACTATTGACACCAATGCACTCCTTGGCTCACTACGCACTCTATGCCAAACCCACAGTTATCAGCTTATATAAAGTAACAGCTCATAGAATTCACTGCTAAATCCTCACTTTATCTTGGCTCACTTGTCACAAAAGCAATAGGCTACATTCAGGTACACAGCAAAATCACCAGTGTTAAATCAACTCTGAGATTGTTAAAGTAACACTGTCAGTGTCTATATGATTCCCATTGGCGCTATATAAACACTGAGAGTGTTAATTTAACACTCTCAGAGTTGATTTAACACTGGTGATTTTGCTGTGTAGTCTGTGCTCTAGCAAGTACAGTATGAAGAATTATTTACCGAACCCAACACCTCCTTCGGCCGTAATTCCTTCCAGTTCTCTGCTGCCAATGAATGGAACGAATCGCAATGTTTTTTTAAGTGGAGGTTTCCATCACTATCACAGAATTCAAGGAACATTTTTTTGATCTCCCGCGACAATTGTACACTATATAATTTTTTACGTATGCTAAAGCACGATTTTGAAATCTGGGCCCATTTTGTTAAAGCATTACACAGTATTAACCCAACCACACACACTAGTGGCTGGACACCCCGGATCTTTAGCAAATTGGAACACTACATTAAAAAATATACACACATTATTTAGTCAACAGCTGGCACACACGGTTCATACGATCTGATTCTAATTGGACCAGTTACACACCACTGTGACAAATATAAAAAAATTACATTTCTAATCTTCTAATGATATAGCCTGTGTTTGATTTTGTCAGACATTGTTAGAGTGTGAATAAATTGACCAAACACAACACACAAGACCAGCACAATGAGGGAAATATTTATATCACCCCATATTGTAAAAGCAGTCAATACGTCTATGCATTTCCAAAGATTGCATTTCACATTAAAAATAAATCAGAACAGAACTAATATAATATACTTTGTATAACATCTGTGGAGACAAAAGAGAAAGCATGAATTACCATTAAAAAAAGAATCCTTCATCTTGTCGCATAGCTGGATCTGGCTATAGCACTTCTTCCACATCACAGGCTCTCTCGTCTGCTCTGCATCCATTTGGTTTTCTGATTTGTAGTCTATCTACAAATCTGTGTTGGTGGGCCATGTTGTAAGGACCTAAGCTGGCATGGCTGGACATTCAAATAGCTCTGCGTCCAATGATGTTTCTCAATTTTCTCACTTCTGTCAGGTTGAACCCAGCCTAATCTATGAAAATCAATTAATGCGGGACTGAATCAGTATCCATCTGCAGAACTCAAACATGGAACGCAGTGAATGGGTACCAAAGTGTACTGATGTAGTGCATATACTATGCTACACTGTACGGAGTTCCCTGTTGAAAGTACAGAAAAGTAGATTTTCACCTGTGGTCTTGACAAAATGTCAGAATTACTGATGTAACAGAATATCTGCTGAATTTGGTCTGAACTCTCTGTCCAGCCTCTCTCAATGTCAATGCCTGGTTTACAACACGGTCAACCAATGTGGCTCTTATCTCATCTGATAACTGTGGTCCTCATGTTCTTTGTCCTCTTCATCTCCCTACACGTCTTCCTCTTCCTCTCCATACCCCTCTTCCTCTGTGGTCTCCCGTCTCATCCTCACTCCCACTCCCATTCCTCCCGCTTCTTACTGCAACGTTGCATTCGATTTTTGTTGAGGACAGGTAAACTCACCTGTTGCCTTGTGATAGTTCCTACAGGTGACTTTTGTTTCCAATGAAGCACCTACTGTAAGTGTCCGCACATCCGATGGCCGCGTTCGATCGATTAGTTCACAGGTGTGGTATTTTGGATCATGGCAAGTGTGTTCAGTGTTTTGCAAAATCAATGTGTTTGGTGTTTTGCAAAATGTGTGAGGATGAGAATGTGTTCATAGTTTTGAAGATCTAGGTTGAGATTTTGAGTGTCAGGTTTCACTAACTGTGTGGTAATTTTAATTTTAGTGTGTAAACAATTGTGAAAAACTGTAATTAACCCCCTCTCTTGTACCTGTCATTTTGCATACTTTCCACCCAATTGCACATGATCGTTTGTACAGTTATTTGCAAATGCCCAGTTTGTGTGTTACTGCTTCTTTACTACTGCTTCACAGCCACAGCGTATTTGTAACCACGTGTAGGTTGAGAGGGAACAGAAAGGCAATAGAAAATGGCTAAATGATAACACTGTTGAAAATAAAAGATTGCGTTAAGTCAAAAAGGTGGATACATATAACGATATTTTTCCAGCAACACACGTAACATTAAGACAATAACACAAAAATGACAAAACAAACCCACAAATTAAATACACATACTAATGAGTGATACCAAACCAGCTGTGTGTACTTGGGGGACAAAACAGAGAGTCCATAGGCTGAAAGGGATGATGTCATAATGAGTCCGGGTGAAATCGAACCCATAAAACGGAGTCGTTGGGGCTGGAGCCATTGAGTCAGGCAGTGCCACGGATGATACCATGATTGTATTTAATAACCTACCTCTCTAAAGGAGTACTTCTACTGAGTGTTTAGAATTTTGTGTATCTTATGTAAAAATGTGTGTTGTCTCTTGCAGTATTACGCTTAGCTTGGCCAGGTAGTAATTGCACATGAGAATCAGTTCTCAATCGGCCCATCTTGTTAAGTAAAAGTGAAATAAAAAAACTGAACAATGCGTGCAGTTGCTCTGCATGGCTTTGGGACTGTTAACCTTATCCAGCTGTTTCACCTCATGTATATTTTATTGTAAATCATATTTTTGATTGACGTTTACAGTTTTTTTATCATATTCGTGCCAAACTTTGTGTCCTCTAAATCTCAATTGTGAATCTTAATTACCTGGTTAAATAAATGTAAAACATTTTCTTTTTCATGGAAGATTGGTAATATACAGTACCACACCCTTCATCTTATTATTAGTTTATAGTAACATTTACATCATTTAGCCAGTGTCTTACAGTAATGAATGCATACATTTGGGAATAACAGAAACACAGGGAGAGAGAAAGACAGAGACAGCGAGACACTGTGGCAGAATATATAGAGAGACACATTGAGACAGACAGAGAAAGACAGAGACAGAGAGACAGACATACACTGAGAGAAGTTAAATCTTATGGAATGGCTGCAACAATGTATTAATACTAAAAGAAACAAAAAGAAAACAGATATAAAAGGAGTAGAATATAAATGTCTTTACTTGTAAACAGCACACCACAGATTGACACTGCTCTGCTCAAGTTACTGTACATTTCGATGGACTTTAGTGGCTTTGTACAACAGACTGTAGTGCCCATATGGAGACCTAAAAAGAAGCTAGGCTAATATATACAGGTCTACACACTGTAAACAGTTACATAACAGTACATACATGAAACTGTTTATTTGTGTGTCACCATAAGTAGCCGGGGAGCAGAGAACACTG
>JACXGM010029510.1:0-13636 GCA_016801145.1 Umbra pygmaea
CCGTTAATTTTGAATGCATGACAGTGCAATTCATTTTATACCAGCAGGCCTAACAATCATACAATAAACAAAGTATGGAGCCTCGATATTGAAGAAACGCCGGCTCTATTCATTCCGAAAGTCCACCGCACAACAGTGCAACATGCATGTTCACATTTTTTATTGTCCATAACAACCCCAAGACTTGCGTGCTTTCCTTCCACATTAGATATCCAATCAATGAGCAAAGTGTTCCGACAATTTTTCTTACCTGCGTTTTGGCTGTGGGTGTTATTGAGCTTGTAGAAGTTTAGCCCCTGCGTTCTTAGAATAGAACGAGACACGACATGGGAGATTAATCATCGGTGAACATGCACTGTAGGCCTATTCTACTTTCTTATTTCACACAAAAATGCTGGTAGGCTACCATAGGCTACTTGATTTAAACTTTTTGTTACCTTTAGTGAACTTGACTATTTCAAAGTGTGCTCGATTTTTTTCGGATGTAGGTAATAATATTTAACAATTTATATATTTTCATATTTAATTAAAATATTATTTTTTGTCAAGTCATCCGCCCGATCTGCGGTTGATATTACAGCGCATCTCTAATGCACAGTGCCCCCTTAAAAATAATAGGTGCATGACGCCCCTGTTGAAAGACATTGCTGTCTAATCAAATCCAAACATTCAAACGAATTATGTGTGCTGTTCACCCTCAACAAAGTCAGAAAAAGCACCCGTTCCTGACATCAGAATTGTTTCAATGTTTTTTAAAATTAACAAATGCAAATTTCCAAAGTCAATGAGTAATCGTTTGAAATAATCGTGATTTCAATATTGAGATATTGAGTAAAATAATCGTGATTATGATTTTTTCCATAATCGAGCAGCCCTAATGGAGATAGGGAGATAAATGGAGAAGGGCTAGCTGTCTGTGGGTCAGTGTTCAGTCTTTGCCCATATGGTTGAATGTTTGGTCTCCTCAAGAGGCCAGCTGTCCACCATCTTGCCACTGCCTCCTCGCTCTCGTATTCAACAGGGGCACAGGGGCAAATTAACTTACAGTATGTAATACTAAAAATCACAAACCAGACAGGTTTAGCTAATTGGTTTTTTAACTAGTAAGCTAGTAAACTACTGTCAAAAAGTTAACTTTAAGTGGTATTGGTGCGTTCCGGAAATGGGTGTTTTTTTATTTATGTGCCTACAACAAACAGGCAACGGTAATTGACAGTTAACTACAGTAACGTTAAGGGTAGGTAGACGTCTAACATTACCTCAGTTACACAAAAGTAAATCGCCAGGTAACCTTTACTATCACAATCACCTGTGCTAATTACTACGACTTAAATCACAATATAGCTAACGTTACATCTCTGAGCTCTCTAAATGCGCAGGTGTATACTCCCACTCGGAGGTCGGAACTTTCCCACCTCACAGTTGCTCATCCAACTTCCAAAACAGACAGGTTTGATTTAGATAAGCTCTTAACAAGTCAACTATATACAGGTCCTTCTCAAGAAATTAGCATATTGTGATAAAGTGCATTATTTTTCATAATGTAATGATAAAAATTAAACTTTCATATATTTTAGATTCATTGCACACCAACTGAAATATTTCAGGTCATTTATTGTTTTAATACTGATGATTTTGGCATACAGCTCATGAAAACCCAAAATACCTATCTCAAAGAATTAGCATATCATGAAAAGGGTCTCTAAACGAGCTATTAACCCATGTAATTCTCCATGTCGGATATAGGCTATTACACTAACAAATAAATATGTCCTCAGTTTGCATAACGCCTGACATAAATGGATGGGCAGAGGGAGTTATGAAAGAACTATTAGATGCCCATGAAGTTATATGATTATGAAAACTACATAAAAGATTAAATGTCTGTAAACAAGTCTACATCTAGTCAGCGCAAAAAGTTGTTGAGGCGAGCAGATGCACTAAAATGCACTAAACTTTGTAATTAAATATAAATGATCAAACAACTTTCTAGGCCATGATTATAGTCTTTCATATTTCATTCTGTAATTACTGCATATTCTCCAACTCTACACTTTTTCTATAGTGACTTTTATTGATGTAAAGCACTTTGAGCTGCATTCCTTGTATGAAATGTGCTATATAAATAAAGGTTTATTATTATTATTATTATATAATGTACACATAAAATCCAATGAAAAATAATTTAAGGTTGTGTCATTCATTATTCTCAAATGTTAATTTTTTCTTGCGAGCATAGACTGTAAAAAATCGAAGCCATTATGCGAATGTAGGCTGGCAAGAGAGGCAGTGTCTCCTAAAAACAACTGGATGAGACAATAATCAATATTACAAAAACAAGAACAATGCAAAAATTGAAAAATGTGACATTACAAAGTGTAAAAAGCACTAATTTTTATAAAGTAACACTGTCTACTGCTCATAAGCAACAATCCTCTACAGAAGAGGACCAATTCATTGAGATGACTAGCGACTCCACAGGAACGCCCTGGACAGAACGCGGGTGTAGCTACTGTAGAATACGGCAGAAGGAACGCCCCGGAACGAGCCGAAATCATGGCCAACATTCATCTTCCTTGACAACTTAATAATTCTAATTCTACTAAGGATAAAAATTGGAAAATAGGCTACTACAGCATACCTATATTTGATATTATAAATATATTTGTTTTTGTATTCTACTGTCATAAAGTACATTCAACAAAAATCTTCATGCAGTTCTTGCCCTCACAGTCATTGTTCTTCACCAGCTCAGTATGTGTGTGGGAGGGGGTTGCCTGGAATGTTGATGGGATAAAAACCGGTTTTGACGGAGAAGGTGAGCGGGTGGAGGAGGGGCCATGAAAAAATACATGTCTTCAATCGAGCTTCGCTTTTTTCAACAGCTGTACGTATTTCAATATATATTTACCTGAAGCGGGTTTGAATGGAAATAAACCGGTCTTTACAGGTGCCATTATGCAATGCAAAGGTTGCTTGAAACCGATTCATTTTAGCTTAACGTCTATTTATCTCATCAGCAAGCAGATAATTCAATAATTATAAAGAAACTGTACTGATATGTTTGCTATTGTATTTGAATATAAAATACTACAAAAATATATATATATAATCGGTGTGCGGAACCGTAATGTAGATCCAAAACATATTTGCTCTGAAATTGTTGAAAGTCTTTTTTACCTTCATCAACAATATTTTACAGAAAGAAAAGTAGGATATATAAAAATACAAAACGAACAAATAATTAAGTGCTTTCTCTAGTCTCTAATTAGCAAACACAACTGTGTGAGGTGAAATAGTTTCATTTTTCAGTGTAATATATCCATACCCTGGAAATCCAGAGTTCTCGCGAGAGCACAATTTGAATTTGCTCAGCAAGTTACTCTGGCACCGAGTAATTCTGCTCATTAACTATGCCCTTGTAGCCGAGCTGCACCAATCACATCGGTGTATCTGATATAGGCGTGCCAGAGGTGTGTTAAACAGATGACGAAACGACAGCGCTGCGACCTCGAAGTCATTAGTAAACATTGTAAGATCGCTATGGATTAACACCAGTTGTTTAAAACAACTTTGGCCACTACAATGAACGAGTTAGACTTGGCTTTTTACTAAAAGAGGAACAGAAGACGGCGCTCGAATCGTTCCTTTTTTTATAAAATGACGTTTTTGCTGTTTAGGACCTGATACAGCAAGAGTTTTATCTACCAGTTAGCTCCGCCATAGGGGCTTAGCGAAAAACCACTGGTGATTGGTCGTAGTGTTATCCAATTGCGTACCTTAAGATTTTCAAATGCATGCTTGGTGCCGCCTCTCGAGTTGGGTCATTTTCATTACTCGATGCCAGACCCATATCTTTTCCGGATTTGGGTCTGGATTTTTCCAGGCTAATATATCCAGGAAACACAGGGAAAAAATGAATAACGCTGCTTGACCATGCAGAGCAAAATAGACTTGAAAAGGAAAAAATACATGTCTTCAATAGAGCTTCGCTTTTTTCAACAGTTGTACATATTTTAATATATATATTCACCTGAAGCGGGTTTGAATGGAAATAAACTGAACTTTACAGGTGCCGTTATGCAATGCGAAGCTTGCTTGAAACCGATTCATTTTACCTTCACGTCTATTTATCTCGTCAGCGCAAAGCGTTTGAGGCAAGCAGATAATTCAATAATTATAAAAAAAACTGTTCATAGAACAATTTTAAAATCCACACTGCACCGGCTGAAATGTTCACTATTGTATTTGAATATAAAATATTACAAAAAAATATATATATAATGGGTGTGCTGAAAGATCTCGAAACATATTTGTTCTGAATTTGTTAGTTGAAAATTATTCACATTCTATAGAGCCTATAAAATTATGAAAATACAACAGCATAAATATGACATGTAATTCAGGCTGTTTCCGACACTGGAACACATTGTAAAATGAATAAAACGTCACTTTCCGATTGCGCTGTTAGTTAAAAATCGTAATAAAAGCGTTAGCTGGTTTATCTCTGAATTAAGTACGTGCGGTGGATTTTCATTCTAGACTTAAGAATTGTCATTCTATAAAGGCAATATAATACCATCAAAAACAACAAAAATCTCCATGTAATTAATCCGTTTGGAGACAGTTTTACGTAGGCCTATAAAAACAAAATAGAGGTGATGCTCCTGATTGCTGGATGCATTGATGGCTTGGCTGGAGGCTGTGGAGGAGAGAGCGGTTTTTAATGAGGGTGATTCGTATGCTAATGACGCCGATGGGCGTCAGCAGTTGGCGGTTATAGGTAGTTTGGAAGGCCTGGCGGTTCTAGTGTTAAATGCCTGGAAATAGCCAACATGTTTTTTCTCAAAACTGAAGTAACATTACTGTTATCTTGATCAGTCACTTTCAGCTGTTCGATCTATCTCAATATGTAAAACAATGTTTTCCATCACAACAGTATTGAATATTAATGCTTGTTAAGACTGACACTTCACTGCCATTCCTCATACTAAATGGTGAAAATATTTTCTGTTATCTTTCTCAAGTTAGGACGATGCAAATTGCTTTTTTCTAGATCTAAAGTCTATTTTTCATGCCGTAGTGCACAGCACACGCACACATTCTTTGGCTTTGTATTCGTAAACGGGATTTATTATTTTTACTGCTCTCGCAGGCACATCGAATTTAGGGATCAATTACATGAAAATAATATATTTTTAACCATACAAACCAATAGAATGCAAGTATTTTAATGGTACCTTTTCTATTCTTTTACAATCTGTGGGTTATGGAGCGAAACGGTTGCCAGGGGGCAAAGTTGGAACGTTTAAAACTGTCTTTGTCCATTTTATCTAGTCAGATAATTAAGGAAATAACACTGCCTAGCAACTATATCACTAAGAATATTCTGATCTCACGGACGCGCATTACTTACACTGGACTTAGCTACGACTACTCTTATTTTTATTTGGTGCAACAGGTGTAAATTCCACTCACAACCTCGGACGTAGCTACGCCCGACCTAGGATTTAAGACTTTTTTATGTCCAGTTGGTGCAACCGGCCCCAGAAGAGGTGCCACCCGGGAGCAACTGCAGATGACAGAGCACCGTAAAAAAAAAATTCAACTCCACACTCTATGATGGAGTAGGCTATACTTCGTTGTCGACACCTAAAGTTTTAGGCTACAGTGTAATTAATTAGTATATGTAATATAGTCTGTATTCAAGGTGTGAAATTACACGCTTATGCAACCTAAGTCAACAAACGGTTGTAACGTTATGTCATTGATTGTCGTCGATGGGACAGTGAGCACAGTTATTCCGGTTTTAAACGGAATATTGGCGCCCATTGTAGTCCTGGCATGTAACTGTGTGTTCACTGTCATGCCGTGACGGCGCAAGTGACGTGCAGTGTTGGGTAAAGTTACTTTTCTAGTTACTTTTTAGTTACTTGCTGAGTTCACAAGTTTTGGGAAGTCCCTAAATAAGACAAAATGATCAGGTAAATGGAGTTCATATCTTACTGGTGACCATGATTGATATTTTCTTTACTTTATTCTATTTGTTTTATAAGTCACTGTTAAGATATGAACCCCATTTACCTGTTAATTTTGTCTTAATTAGGGATTTCCCAAACCTTGTGAACTCAGCAAGTAACTAAAAAGTAACTAGAAAAGTAACTTTACCCAACATTGCGTTTATGTTACACACATAGGATTTAATTAGCCTACTTGTTGATATTTAATGAAAGGGCATAGCCTGTGGGCTGAGGTGGATACATAGAAAAATCGTTTATTGTGTTTCTTTGTTGTTGGTTTATTATATTACATGTATAAATTGCTATTATTAGTCAATTAATAGGGTGATAATCGATAATCGAATTGAATCTAAATCGAATCGGACTGAAAAAAACAAATCGTTAGATTAATTGATGCATCGTAAAAATAATCGCTAGATTAATCGTTTAAAAAATAATCGTTTATCCCAGCCCCAGTTGGCACCTGTCACCTAGGGGGTTTTCTGTTATATTTACTTAACTCATTTACTTACAATTTCTGTTTAATGGGGTTGAGGTTAATAAGTTAGTTGTAGGGCTGGGGTAAACAATTATTTATTAAATGATTAATCGGGCATCATTTTATTGATTAGTCGACTAATCTAATGACTAATTGGACGATTAATATAACGATTATTTTTCTGTTGCTCGATTAATAAAAACCATAATGTAGCTCAAATAAATACCAAAACTTTATTAATAATATACTTTATTAAATAACAGTTTTGCAAAACAAAACATATTTTGCTTTACACAAAATAAAATAAATAAAATTATTTTACTGTTAAACAAAATGAAAGGCCAGCCTGTTTTACAGTACCAACATAACTCTTGTTCAAACAATTCAGAAGTTGTAGTGCAGAAAAAACACTGTGCAGTGCACATTTTAGACATTCCTGAGAGTGTTTACACAAGTGGTCCTCAAACCCTTCCATGGAGGGCCTAGTGTATGCTGGTTTTTGGTCTTTCCCTTCAATTAGAGCGTAATTAGGACCTAGACTGCCAGGTGAGGGGAGATACTAACCAATTAGGGAGCTACTCCATCAGGCTTGTACAAGGTAAAAGCGAAAACCTGCATACACTAGGCCCTCCATGGAAGAGTTTGAGGACCACTGGTTTACATTATATAAAATTCCTGTTTTCAGTTTTACAGTCCCAACATAATTCTCTCCTGTACAAAAGATAAAAAAATGCAGTGCAAAAACAAACACTGTGCAGTGCACAGTACAGACATTCCTGAGTGTGTTTAACACAATATAACAGTCCCAACATAAAACCTGATGCACAATCAAACCCTTTTTTTGCATGATGCAGTAACTGAAAAGTTAATTTGTGCAAATTGACTGACTAGTAGAGAGAATGTTTATAGAAAGTATTGGAGCAAACACACTTGACTGTCAATTGAAATGTCAATTTCAATCTGGGTAGAGAAGGTCTGACAATGATTCGACAATGTTGAGATTGGACTTAAAGGACTGACCACAATGATGTCAATTGCTTATACAATATCACACTGGAATATGAATCGGTTGGGTAAACTACTTCAAGCTGGAGATTTTTTTTATGTACCTGTGGAATGCCTGTTTATACAACACATGAAATTAAGTAAAAGTACCTCCGTAAGGGATGATGGCCATTTTTTTTTGATTATCCAAAGTTGAACATTCTGCTACGCTAATGAGTCCCTTTACCTTGGTTTATGCAACTGGTTAGTCACAAAGCAGGGATTGTTTTGTGTATTTTTCCTTGTTATGGTAATTAACAGAACAATAATCAAAAATGTATCTGTAATTTTTATCATAGGTACACTTCAACGGTGAGAGACAGAATGCATGACAAAATTATTGTTAATACACCAGAAAAAAGCTCAATATTTGGTACAGAAACCTTTGTTTGCAATTACAGAGATCATACATTTCCTGTAGTTCTTGACCAGTTTTGCACACACTGCAGCAGGGATTTTGGCCCACTTCTCCATACAGACTTTCTCCAGATCATTCAGGTTTCGGGGCTGTTGCTGGGCAATATGGACTTTCAGCTCCCTCCAAAGATTTACTATTGGGTTCAGGTCTAGAGACTGGCTATCTTGAGTCAAGTGTGTGCCACTCCAGGACCTTGAGATGCTTCTTACGGCGCCAGTCCTTAGTGGCCCTGGCTGTGTGTTCCGGGTCGTTGTCGTGCTGGAAGACCCAGCCACAACCCATCTTCAATGCTGTTACTGAGGGAAGGAGTTTGTTGGCCAAGAACTCGCGATACATGGCCCCATCAATCCTCCCCTCAATATGGTGCAGTCGTCCTGTCCCCTTTGCAGAAAAGCATCCCCAAAGAATGTTTCCACCTCCATGCTTCACGGTTGGGATGTTGTTCTAATGGGTTGTACTCATCCTTCTTCTTCCTCCAAACACAGCGAGTGGAGTTTAGACCATATAGCTCTACTTTTATCTCATCAGACCACATGACCTTCTCCCACTTCTCCTCTGGATCATTGAGATGGTCAATGGCAAACTTCAGTCAGGCCTGGACATGCGCTGGTTTGAGCAGGGGGACATTGCGAGCGCTGCAGGATTTAAAGCCATGACGGCGTAGTGTTTTACTAATGGTTTTCATTGAGACTGTGGTCCCAGCTCTCTTCAGGTCATTGACCAGGTCCTGCCGTGTAGTTCTGGGCTGATCCCTCACCTTCCTCATGATCATTGATGCCCCACAAGGGGAAATCTTGCATGGAGCCCCAGACCCCCCAGAGGGAGATTGACCGTCATCTTGAACTTCCTCGATTTTCTATTAATTGCACCAACAGATGTTGCCTTCTCACCACGCCTCTTGCCTATTGTCCTGTAGCCCATCCCAGCCTTGTGCAGGTCTACAATTTTATTGCTGATGTCCTTACACAGCTCTCTAGTCTTGGCCATTGTGGAGAGGACGAAGTCTGTTTGATTAACTCTGTGGACAGGTGTCTTTTATACAGGTAAAAAGATCAAACAAGTGCAGTTAATCATAGTTGTCAGTGCACTGGCAGGCGATGTGGCACTCATCAACACCCGAGCTGAGCGGCAACACAGTGACTAGGTACCTAAATATAAATTATATACCATATAGGCAGGTGGCTCCATGGTGCACATTTATACAAAGCATTTCCCCTTGATAATCTCTAGTGTACAACAGCATTGTTTCTTTATCATTAAAACAATTATGTTAAAGTTAAATACATTATTTGTAGGGCTTTAGTCATTAAACTATTGTCCTACTAAGAAGGAAACAAAAACTAAACAGCAATACTCTCCCATCAGGCTGATTTCTAAACAAACTGCGGAAAACAATGGGCGAAATGGATAAACTACTTTCTATAAAACAGTGATATCACGCAAACAGTGCCACCAGTGTTGACGTTATTAGCTTGTGGCATGAAAGGTTTTGTATTATTCAGATGGACAGATATGTTACAGTGCATACTGACTTTAAAAGAAACTGTTTTTGTGGGATTCAGATGGACAGAAATGTTACAGTGCATGATGACTTTAGGTCAATGTGTACCCAAACAATAAGTGATAAGAACAATGTTGTGAATTCACTGACACCAACGCCTATCACTGTTTTGACTAGGACAAGGGCAAAAAAAGCTACACAGTTTTCCCCCACCCTATAATCTATTCCAATTTGACAAAAATTCCCAAACACAAAATAGCTTTGGAGCAAACTCTAACTAAATTAGCACTACTAAATATTAGATCACTAACAAACAAATCTTTCTTAATCAATGATCTCATTGTCAACCATAAACTTCTTGTTTTTAACAGAAACCTGGCTAGATAAAAATAGCAATCCAACACTCATTGAGGCAAGGCCAAAAAATTATAAATTTGTCCAGTTAGTAAGAGTGGGTAAAAGGGGGGGAGGATTAGCCGTGACTTATCATGAACATTTTTGCTGTACAAAGGTTGATCTTGGAGCATTCTCAACATTTGAATATGTGGCCTTCACTCTCAAAGCAGAAATACCAGTGTTGATGTTAACAATATATCGAACACCAAAACAACTTCCAACCTTCCTACCAGAGTTCTCTGAAATACTGTCACTGACCGTTATCAAACATGACAAAATTCTTATAAACGGTGACCTAAACATTCACGTAAATAATAATGTTGACAAGTATGCTATGGAATTCATGAACATTCTGCATACTTTTGGCCTGATTCAACAGGTCTCAAAACAGACGCATGAACACGGAAAAACATTGGATCTGGTGATATCAAAAGGATTACCCATACAAAATCTTTCTGTGACAAATGTCTCCCTTTCAGACCACTACTGTGTATTTTATGATGCACACCTATCTGAAACCAAGAATAAGGTACAAAATATAGTCAGAAAACGATACGTAAATGAAGCGGTCGAGCAACATATTTCAAGGGTGCTAACTCAGCTTAATTTTAGCACAATCAATACAGTCCATGAGATGGCAAACAAACTAAATTACTATCTGACAAATGCTCTAGACAAAGCAGCGCCAATTAAACAAAAAAAGAGGATAGGAGAGAAAGCATCTCCATGGATAAATAGCTCTGTCCATGAACTAAAACAAGCAAATAGCGCAGCGGAAAGAAAATGGCAAAAAACTGGACTTGAGGTCCATCTTAGTATCTACAAAAAATCCTTAACAACATACAATAACACTGTACGTGCTGCAAGAAAAAAAAACTTTTCCAGGATCTTTATAGAAAGTGGAAATAACCCCAGAATACTATTTTCAACAATAGACAAACTGCTAAACCCTGCCCCTATTTCGAAATGGAAAAGTCAAGCCTCTGAAACTAAATGCCAGGAGTTTGCAGCCTTCTTCAATAACAAAATCACAACCATCAGAGCCAGCATTACTACAACAAATATACATTTTCCAAGCAGACCCTGTACAAAGCACATGAAGACATTTAACAGCATTGCTACTGAAGACCTGCAAAAGATTGTTAAAGAGAATAAATCTACCACTTGCTCTACCGACCCTATACCTTCTGAAAAAGGTCTTTAATAGCATCTCATGCCCTTTCCTAAATATTATATATAAATCCCTCGAATCTGGGGTCTTCCCAAATGCATACAAAACTGCTGTTAAAGCCACTTCTTAATTAAGACGGCATAGTGTGTTACTAATGGTTTTCATTGAGACTGTGGTCCCAGCTCTCTTCAGGTCATTGACCAGGTCCTGCCGTGTAGTTCTGGGCTGATCCCTCACCTTCCTCATGATCATTGATGCCCCACGAGGTGAGATATTGCATGGAGCCCCAGACCGAGGGAGATTGACCATCATCTTGAACTTTTCTAATAATTTTCTAATAATTGCGCCAACAGTTGTTGCCTTCTCACCAAGCTGCTTGTCTATTGTCCTGTAGCCCATCCCAGCCTTGTGCAGGTCTACAATTTTATCGCTGATGTCCATACACAACTCTCTGGTCTTGGCAATTGTGGAGAGTTTGGAGTCTTGATTGAGTGTGTGGACAGGTGTCTTTTATACAGGTAACAAGTTCAAAAAGGTGCAGTTTATACATGATACAATGATACAGCAAAGACCATGTTACTTTGGGATTGTGGGAGTGATTTATGTATGAAGAAATTGTTCACTGTGAAATGTAGATGTTTCCTTGGGAGAAAGGGGGCTGGCTGTGTTAATTTGAATCGAGAAAGCAGAAATGCGTCTGACAGTGATAATTTTAATAAAAAATAAAGGCTGTCTTTTGAAATGCAATGTTTGTGAGCCAAAGCTGGCCCAAATGGAGAACAATACAGCCAGATGTTGTCTGAGGCTTTTAACATAGAAATGCCCAGACAAGCCGTTGCCATGCAACCGGTAAATTTATTGTCTCAGCCATTAGTAAGATTCAAACTAAGGCTATCTATTTGGGTCAATAGGAAAATCAGTATTGAGTTCTGTTGATGACATCATTTTCTCTATAAATGTATATGCTATTCTTTGTTCTGGAGCTAATTTAATGAAAATGGCTTTAAGACATTAAATTCTACACATTCTGAGTTCATTTATTTCAAAACTAACTGCATTAAAATACACAACAAGTGCTGCTTAGGATTTGGGATAGATAAATTGGATTATCTATTTTGCCACGTCACTCTCCAGCAACTCCCTTTGTGCAGATCAGTAACATGTAAATTCAATCATCCCACAAACAATCTGATTTAAAGGCTTCCGTGTTGGATGAGCAGTGTGAAAAGAAAATCAGCCATCTTGGGAGGGGAGTAAATGGGGAAAATAATAATAAAATAAATACAGATGGTCGACCAGATGGGAAAATGTCTCTATGGAGGCATTCGCTGCAGGGGGGTTAAAGGTGCTTTTTGGTTTAAACTGTATTGTCAATTTCAGTGTACACAAGTGCAGATACACTTGTCAATAGTGTGAGGTTGGTTGAACTATCCCGCTTTCAAAAAATGCCTTTAGTCTAACAGACACAGTTCAATTGTAGTGGTAAATGTTTTTGTGGCTTTCAAAAGTGCATAAGACAGGCCTTTAGATAAAACTGACCACGTTGGTTAATCACAGTTGAGGCCTCTGTGTTCTCAGGGGTCTTGCCGGGTGCGCCCCTGGCTTCCTCTGCTTGTTGTTGATTGCAGCCAAATTCGGTGCTTTCATGCAGCTAAAAAACAAGGGTTGTTGTTCCTAGTGGTTCTCTTGATTCCAGAATCACCTGTAGATGGACTGCTGGATGATGTACCTCTACAGTGGAAGCTACACGTCCCACCTACCATCCATGGCTAGACACGATCCTTCTTGTAATCCCATGTGTCAAAACGGTACATCTGTAATTTCATCTCTGAGATCTCTTTTTGTAATTATCTATTACCGAAGAACACTGCTCTTTGATGTATTTTAGTTGTTGAGGACTTAATTTCCCTTTTTTTTAATTTTGTAAATCAAAAGTAATTTGTGATTACTTTGCCGGTAATAAAGGTCCTCATTAGATTATATTCAATAATCACCAAAATGAGGTCCAATGAGCACTTTTTCAAAACCTTGCATTGATATTAATTTTAAAGCAAGGATTTCAGTGCTGTTTTTTTCTGCTGATCAGTATATACTTTTGAATGAAGTACTTGAAGTGTACTTTTGCTGTGTAACAGGTGTCCCAGGGTGGGAAACCTGTTCCATTGGACTGAGACCTGTACTTATTAGGGATGGGCATGATTAATCGACGATCGACAATTGATCATTAAGAATTTCGTCGATCACGTTCAGTTGTTATTGATTAAACTAAATACATTTTTTTAAAGCAATTAAATTAATTTCGCTGTGACAGCAATTAAACATTTTACCACCCAAGGGAAATACTCAGTTACCTGCAAGTTTCCGTTTTGATTTCAAAAGTAATCATGACGAGGAATCAGGTTCCCCGGTCAGAGTATGTGAGTGCTATCGGCCCAGAAGTCTCTTGCTCAATATCGCTCCAGTAGGCTACCGCTCCAGTCGCGCTCACTTCACACGGTCGGGACATGCCCAGCCTAATGAGCCTCTATGTGTGTAGGTTACTTCCCTGCAGATGAGTCTTTATGGAATATGAAAAGACAGGCTCTCTCTCGCAAAGACTATTGTATGC
>JACXGM010029511.1:0-13636 GCA_016801145.1 Umbra pygmaea
ATGGCTATGTCACTCCCTCTGATGGCTGTGACACTCCCTCTGATGGCTGTGACACTCCCTCTGATGGCTGTGACACTCCCACTGATGGCTATGTCACTCCCTCTGATGGCTGTGACACTCCCTCTGATGGCTGTGTCACTCCCTCTGATGGCTGTGTCACTCCCTCTAATGGCTGTGACACTCCTAACTGATTGCTGTGACACTCCCTCTGATGGCTGTGACACTCCTAACTGATGGCTGTGACACACCCTGTGATGGATATGACATTCCCTGAGATGGTTATGTCAGAGTAATGGTGAGAACAGTAGAACAGATAGTAGGGTATACATCATTAGCTAAATTGCTTGGTTGAGTTATAAGGAATCATTTCTCTTGTCA
Organism: Umbra pygmaea; assembly: GCA_016801145.1. Classification (NCBI taxonomy): domain Eukaryota; kingdom Metazoa; phylum Chordata; class Actinopteri; order Esociformes; family Umbridae; genus Umbra; species Umbra pygmaea. Next base: position 379 of record JACXGM010029511.1, read on the forward strand.
AGAATATTTAGAAGGTAACTAATGTGGCTTTTTACTTTCACTTCAACTTTATGCCTGACAAAGGTGTATTCTGACCGAAATACTGCAGTATTTCTATTAAACCAGGACTTGCGAGCAGTTACAGTGTGCCAGAGTAACTTTTTTCAGTTTTTTGGGTAAACAGTGTGATTTAAGCCTACGGTAGCAGCACATATTTGTCCAAAGAAAACAGCCCTTATAAGATGTAAAATATTGAATGCTATTTGGTTAGAGGCCCCCAAATTCTACAAATATTTCAGATTTTGGTATCTAGTTTTTAAATATGGCGCTGCGACATTGCAGCAGATCCCAGCAAACATGAGAGAGTCTTAGTTCAGGATATTCATCATCCAACGTGCATTTCATCAAGCTACTCAGCTTGTTAACACACTGCTCATTCAATAAGGTGGTTAGTCAAAAGCAGTCTGCCCTACAAAGGCAAAATACTCGCCAGAGTGTAGAACAGAGAACAATGACTTTTAATTTGTTTTGTTTTCCAGTCAGATGTATTTTAGGCAGAATATTTTAAAATAATTGCCACATTTCCAATATTCTGCCTACATTTAATTTGGCTGGACAACAAAACTAATTTAAAGTAATTTCACTCAGTTTTACTCTCTGTTCTTTTGCCTTTGTAGGAAAAGCAATGTGGCAATACATCCCAATACGTGACAAGGGGGTCTCACTCAGAAGGTTCTAAGCCAATTCACACTGACATTTAAGGGACTCCCAGACCCTGTCTGTACACATACCTTCGCCAGTATGAGAAACTGGATTGCAATGCAACAGCTGACATTTTACTCTGGAACCCCTGTTTCACTCTGGAACCCAAAATTCGTCAGATTTGCCATTATATTAAACAAAAAAAGGGGTCTGCAGTGGTATTCAACTCTTACCTTACGACGTCTGGTTTTCTGTTCTACCTCTTGGTTATTTGGACTCACCTGGTTTTCCACGTCTAAATAAAGCCCATATTATAGTGTTGAACTGGTTTTGAGGTCCAGAGTTGAGTATGAGGTGTCTAGAGCAATGATTCCCAACCTAAGGGCATGTCCCTCAAATCGGGCACCTGAAGTTCCTGGGGGGGCCCTGAGCCCTGGGGGATACATAACAAATATATATTTTTTTTTATATATATAGACACAAAGTTGTCCTCCAAAGTTTGCATACCCCTGGAGAACTGGTAATAGATTTTCCATTATCAAAGAAAACATGAGTGAGCAGGCAAAACATTTTTTATATATATCTCATGGGATTCATATTCAACTGTATATGTAGATCATAACAGAATGACACAATCATAAAACAAAACATGGCAACAAAGAAAATAATGAAATGACCTCTGTTCAAAAGCTTGCATAACATCAGTTGTCAATAGAGTGTATTGCCCCCATCAATGACAGCGTGCAGCTGTTTGTGATAGTTTTCTATGAGGCCCCAAATTCTTGCAGTGGTTTAGCTGCCCATTCATCTTGGCACAATGCCACCAGGTCACGGAAAGTCTTTGGTCATCTTGCATGAACAACACGTTTGAGATCTCCCCAGAGTGGCTCGATGATATTGAAGTCAGGAGAATGTGATGGCCATTCCAGAACCTTTTTTTTTTCTGCTGTAACCACTGGAGGGTGAACTTGGTCTTGTGCTTAGTGTTATTGTCGTGCTGGAAAGTCCAAGAGCATCCCATGCACAGCTTTCGTGCAGTAGAATGCAAATTGTCTGCCAGTATTGTCCGATAACATGCTGCATTCACCTTGCAGACATGATTACAAAGCAACACCAGATAATGTGTACATTTTGCAGTGTTGGGGAGTAGTTAACTACAATTAGCTACACTACTAACTTAACTACATTTTTCATTTGCTTGGCAGTAGCTCAGTTGCTTTTAAACAGAGTAGCTTTTCCAGTAGCTAACTACTTTTTGCAGCAAGTAGCTGTAGCGTGAGCAAAAAAACGATGGAGAAACAACTAATTACCCATGGCCTTTTGTCCTAGTTGCTGTCTCTCAAGGAAATGACAAGTAGAGCATGACAGTCTGAGAAATTTGATTATTGTGTGTAACAAAACAACACTCTTTGAAATCATAATTGTATTGCATTGTTTTAGGCAGAAAATATTTTACTTAATACATTCGTCAGACACTTATTCAGTTATTTATAATATACGTCGCAAAAAAAATCAAAGTAGTTTCAATGTAGCTAGCTACCTTTTGATAGTAAGTTGTAGTATAACTACTTTTCAAAAAGTGTAGCTTGACTGTAGTTTAACTACAATAACGTACAACTAGCTTGTAGCTTGTTAAACTACAGTTTCAGAGTAGCTTCCCCAACACTGACATTTTGTGAAACAACCTTTCGTCTACGTTTTGTTTTGCTCATATGGAAGTACCAATCCAGTTACAAGCTACATATTGTTGTTTTATTTTGTTATCATGGTCCAAACTAATAAAACATATTAATAAATACGTTAGTTAAGGCGCCTGGGTTCGATTTCTCTACCGCGGTGCAAAACAACTTTCGAAATGTGATAATATAATAATACTCAGTCAAGGCGGCTAACGGTCCTTGGTGGGCGCCTTAATAACAAAGTGTCTCGGGAAACCCTGTTATTATTATTTTTATTATTAGTAATACAAAAGCCTGTGGGGCAATACAAATGCAAGCTGTCTGTTACAAAACCTTATCTACATTTAGGTTTGTTGCTGGCTTCACAATATTAATTTGTTAATATGCTTCACAGTGGGGATGGTATTCTTATCACTATAGGCCTTGTTGACCCCCCCAGAAGCTGTGAGGCGCGTCAAGGTGTTGTCGGGCATATTGTAACCAGGCATTTTTGTGGCACAAGCGCAGTAAAGGCTTCTTTCTGGCAACTCGACGATACAGCTCATATTTTTTCAAGTATTGTCACATTGTGCTTCTTGAAACAACCACACCATCTTTTTCCAGAGCAGCCTGTATGTCTCCCAAGGGTACCTGTGTTTTTTTTGTATCCCAAACAATTCTCCTGGCAGTTTTGTCTGAAATCTTTCTTGGTCAACCTCACCTGAATTTGGTATCATGAGATCCCTGAATCTTCCACTTCTTAATATGTGATTGAACAGTACTGACTGGCATTTGCAAGGCTTTGGGTATTCATCATGTTCTTTGCCAACTTTATGCAGTTCCTTTTTAACTGCAGATATTTTGACAGTTCAGTTCTGCTCCCCATGGCTCAGTATGTAGCCTGCTCGGTGCATCCAAGTGAGAGCTAACAAACTCATTGACTATTTATACACAGACTGTCGGTATGTTCAGCCACCAGCCACAGTAATCGCCTCTTCTGCCCAGATGGCAGTTATGGGGATTGGCTGGGTGACCACTGAACCAGCTGCAACTGCCCGGTCTGCCGGTGATCCAGCTAGCACTGCTCAGCATATCCCAACCAAGCCTCTGCTGACCCCACCTGCACTGTACCCCACAGTTCCAGCAGCACCCCTAACCACTCTGACACCCCCTCTTCACTCCCAGAGGCCAGTTGCCCCTTTGGAGAACCACAGGCATGCCAAGAGGGAAAAAAAACGTATTGCCCAAAGTCTTGTTTTGGGGGATATAGGAGACTGGGGTTGGTCATGTGGAGCGGTCTACATGCCTCATGGGCCACTCCAGAAGTTGGAGTGACGCGCCAGGTCCCAATTAGCCCTGAAGCGGAGTGTAGTGTCTCTTCCAGGGTGGCAGGCAGATCCCTCCAGTCCCCCTGAAGGCTGTAGTCCCCATGTGCCGGGTGCAAGTCAGAACACCACTGGGCCGGGAGAGGGATGCAAGGCTATGGGACAGGCCACCTGGTCTCTCAGTTGTAGACTGGCAGCACAACCTCAATACGTCAGGCTGTACTCTGCCAGTCCTGTCCATGCGCAGAGCCTCCAGCAAATGGCTGCTGGCTCCAATGTTGGTCTGGCACTCGCCAAATGCCTGGAGGTCCCTGACAGCAGCACCCTCCAGGTGCCTCACTAGAGGAGGTTGTGTGTGCCCATTTGATTGGTGGTAAACATTAAGTTAAAATAAATAAATTGCTAGCTACTGTATTCTGAATGATTCTTCAATAAATTCGATTGATCTGAACATATATTTCTATGTATCTATTCTGAGCCTTTGTGCACACTGCCTTGCAGCACAGAATTGACCAAAAAAGACAACTGTCTCACTGTGTGGTGGAAGAGATAATAGGACGCATACGCAGGTATAACAGGTAATGTCAATAGAGTTTAGTGAGGCCAAGACCGGTAGGACAGAAGAACAACTCCACAGGGAAAAACGAGGAGTCCATAAGAAAACAAAGTCCATGTGCTTAAACAGACACACCGCTAGGTAGACTGAATGAAATAAACAAACAATTACCAACAAGATCATATGGCACACTGAGGGTAGTTATAGGTGGAGGCAGTGATAAGGAGTTGGAAACAGGTGTGTGCCATCAAGCTGTTTGGAGAGCGGAGAGATTGAGACTGCTATAAAGCAGGGGAACTGGATTGCCAGATTGGGTGAGGTGCAGGGCAGGTTGTGACAGTACTCCCTCCCAGAGGGTGGCTCTAGCCGCGGAAGCCAGATGGGCAGGATGACCCCTGGGGCGCGAAGCAGGCCGTTCGGAACGGCAGTGATGGAGATTCCGGATGAAGGATAAACAGGGCATCTGCCATCTGCTGGGCTGTGAGAAGACCAGGAAATGGTAGAAGTCTGCAGGACTGCAGGAAAAATGGTCTAAAACTAAAAGGATTGTAGTGTATCCATCTGACAAGGGGAGAGCAGTGATGAACCGACAAATGTGTCCATGGCTTTTGTGGAATGGGCAGTTGTGAAAGCTTACCATAAGGCAGGTGTCTCAAGGTCTTGCGGTGGGCATAGATTGTTTCAGGATGTGATATAGCGCCATACATCAGAGACCAGGGTAGGCCACACATACTTCTAACTCAGGACCAGCTGACTGTGAGCTATCTATACATTTCCAGAAAATAGGGTTGTGTGGTCACCAACCTATCACGTATCTTGGCAGGGACATAAAGGTGACCAACAGGACAATTAGGTGGCACATGGTCTCTCACCTGCACCCAACGTATGTCGCTATCAACATCCCATAGGTGCCACGATAACGGATGGCGGGATGATGGGCACCTTCTCCATCCGACAAACCTCTGCGTCATGGATACATGACAAGGCGTCCGCCTTGGTGTCCTTGGAACCTGGACGGTACAACAGGATGAAGTTGATAAAGAACATAGCCCACTAGGCTTCACACAGATTCAGTCTTCTGGCAGTTTTGTTATATTCCAGGTTTCGGTGGTACTGGACTGATATAGTGAATGTATGATTGGAACCCTTGAGCCAATGTCTCCACTCCTCAAGTGCCCTCTTTATGGCCAGTAGCTCTCTGTCCCTCATGCCATAGTTCCGCTCCACATGTGACAAATTCCTAGAATACAAGGCACGTTGGTACATTTTTCCCACTTGGCACCACTGTGGGCTCCCAGAGGTGTGAAATGGCTGCAGGGGAAGGGTCAAAATGGGTAGGGGAGCTGTAGGAACCAGAATAAAGGGTGGAGACTGGAGCTGGCGTGGAAGGTGGAGCCCCAAGCTCTGGCTGAAAGGGCAGAGCCTCTGGCGTGAAAGATGAAGCCCCTGTCTTGGCATAGGGGGCAGATCCTCTGGAGCAGGCATGCTGGGTGGAGCCCTTGGCTCTGGCGTGTAGGGGTAAACCTCTGGCATGGAAAGTGGAGACCCTGGCTCTAGCACATGGGGCAGAGCCTCTGGTGCATGTATGCAGGGAGGAGCCCCTGGCTTTGGCATGGGAGGCGGAGCCTCTGGCGCAGGCATAGGGGGTGGAGCCTCTGGTGGAGATATACAAGGCAGAGCCCCTGGCACTGGAGGTGGAGCCCCTGGCTCTGGCGTAGACTGGACTTGTCTTGGCGTAGTCTGGGCAGTCTTAACTGGAGCTTGGGCAGGCTGAACTGGAGCCTGCGCAGGCTGGGATGGAGCCTACACAGGCTGGGCTGGAGCCTTTGCCAGTAGTAGGGCGATCTGGCCGTGTCTGCTGAACCAGTAGCAGAGTTCAGGCTGCTCCCCATATCTGTCATCCAGGCAGAAGTGGTGTGGACAGTGGAAAATAAATATTTACTTAGTACGTTAATAAAAACAGCTGCTTATTTCAGGAGAGAAACCAGAATCATAGATAACATTACGTTGACACATAACGACAATGACCGACACGTCCTGGGCGGTCATGGAGGCTTACATAGCCTACAAATGTATCTAATCACAAACAGCTGTGCCCAGTTGAGCACTCCACCCTGTAACTCCTGGAATAGTGTAACACCCTACCCAGGGAGGGTAGGTTTTTTCTGTTCTTTATGGACTTTTTAGTGCCTTTGTCTGTGTTCTAGTTTTCCTGTGTTTTTCGGTTATTTAGTTCCCTCCTGTGTCCCTTCTATGCAGGGTATGGTGGTTGTGTTCTTCATTTCATGTACTTTTCCTTTAAAGGTCACAACACCTCATGTTAGCTTGAGTATGACACCTTGTCTTCAGTGGTTAATGGGTTATTGCTATCAGCCGTGTGCTGTTAATGCGAATGGTCGTATGTATTTAAAGAGCTGCTTTGCTAATGTGAGGTGTTGGAGCATTGTAGGTTTATCACCCCGTCGCTGTGGGTCAACTTCTATTACACTTGTGTATATTTCCAGGATTCTGGAGAGGTGTTATCATACTAAGTAAGTTGTATGTGTTATATACAGCTCGTGTTACTAATTGTCTGGTTTTCATTAGTTTAGTGTCCGTGCCACTATAAGAGCATGAGGGTTATTTATGATATCATGTTGTAGATCTTCGTTAGACAGCACCCGGCTAAGAGTTTTCTATGCCTTCCTGGGAAATACAAAATAAACAAAGTATTATTTCCTGTATACCGTCTCCGGTCTCTCTCACTCAATTCCATCCTACACAATGTGACAAATAGCCACAGGGTGGCAACCATGTTCAGGGAAGCGTTACACCCATCTTTTGCCATAAATACAACAACAAACCATACCGTGATCCTCAAACTGAAGTACCGTATGTACCGTATCGTGGGTTAGGCGAACAGCCGGACCTCTAATACGGTATATACAGGATATACTATATGAACGTTTCTCAAACCTCATTTTCTGTGGACGAATCGTTGCCAACATATTTGTCATAAAAAATTATTTCTGATACTTCCTTCATAGAATCTGAGTTAAACAAGTAACCGTTACCAAGTAAGAGTACATTTTACTCTTTCTTTTGAACAATGAATGCATGATGATCTTCCTTGACTATTTTCAGATCTTACTTAGATTCACTTAGATGAATAGAAAATAGGTTACCCTACTTTGACATAATTACATATTTGTTTGCAATATCCCCAATATGTGCTGGGATATAGAATTGTTTTAAATGTAAAAGCTGCCCGACAGTGAAAGTGTGGGACCCCCTGGTCTACATTATATACTTTTTTATGAGTGAACATTCACCTCTAAAGTGTCATAAGTCTCAAAAAAGAATCTTGGGCCCTTTTGAAATAATATCACCTCTGTCCCCCATGCCTATTCGTCCCGTCCCATTGAGCAGATAAGGAAATAACAACCTGAGGGATACAGGTACACACTGGCATGATGGTAACTGCATCCTGTCTGGCTGAAGCCGGGAACCAACCAAATTCGTAAAGCATATGCATTGCGCCGGATATACTGTAAATTAATTCCAATAGAGTGCAATCTGAACCACAGCACTTTGGATTGGACTTCCTTGGAATGAATGGGCTTCCGGCGCAACACATAAGCCGCAGAGCATAAAGTCAGAGCAGTCAACACCATCTGGCCTACCATACACACTCCATTTCCACTGAACCTTAAACAGTGCCAGATAGATGATTGCAAACAGCATGATTATGTCTCTATTAGATTAGCCTAGCATTGTTTACAGGCTTGTGTGTCTAACCATGTCTAGTCTACCTTCCAGTAACTTCAGGGAGAGACAGAGAAGAGCTGAAAAAAGCAGATCAGCAGCTGCTTTAAGAGCACTTTGCTCATTATCTTGTGTTAACCTACTCAATGTTAAGTCTGAATGAATAGAATAATAATCATACCGTCACTTACTGTGGCATTATCACATTTTGTAAGTTCTCCCATTCAGGGGGGAATTGGCCATCTGGCAATTCTAGAAAATGCCAGAAGGGCTTGACCATATTTTATTGGAGTTGGCTGGTCAGGACGACATTGCATTTACATTTTTTGTACTGATGCATTTTCTGTGTTGTTATAATAATCTACAGTACTCAGTGTAAATGAGTACACCCCCTTTGAAAATAGATTGTACAAAAATTAGTACACCCCCATAGATTTGTATCTTTTTCTCAGTGAACACCAGAACAATTCGCTGAAATTTGACCAAACTGAGATCTGTTAAACATTTGCTTTTATTAAGATATTTTATTAAAATCAGGTGTTTTACACCCTACAACTAATTCTACCAAATCAAATATTTTGTATGGCCTGATTTTGAAGGACAGCACCAAAACTTCTGGACATGGAGTGAACAAGTTGGTGACATACTGCCATGTCTGTCTTTCTCCATTCTTGGAGAATGAGCTCCTTCAGAGCCTGGATGCTGGACGGAGAATGATTGATGATGACTTTCACCATGTTCTTCCTCAGAAATGCAGGAGTGGCCTTGGATATATATTTTGGGTCATTAACATGTTAAGAGTGGTGACCCAGTGTGCGGAGAGATGGTAGCATCTTCTCTTTCAGTATTTTGCAGTACATCTGTGAATTCATGATGCCCTCAATGAAGTGCAATTCCCAGACACCTTGAGCACTCTTACAACCCCACAGAAGAACCTTGCCACCGCCATTCTTTACTCTGGCTACCAGGCATTTTTATTGTATTCTTCCCCTTGCCACGCCATACAGTTTGGATCCCATCAGTTCCAAAAAGATTAACCTTCCTCTCATCTGACCAAAGTATGGAGTCCCAATATTCTTCACTTTTGTCAACATGGGCCCTGACAAATGCTAAACTGTCTTTTTTGCAAATGGGTTTTAACAGTGGCTTCCTTCATGGACACCATTGCATGGCACTTCTTTGCAGCATACGTCATATTATGTCATGTGAAACAGTCACCCCAGTATGTCTTTTTACAGCGTCCGCTAACTGTGATGAATTGCAAGCGACACAGTAACACAGTTACTGCGCTGATCATTCTGCCCGTTCGATCGTGCTGTCCAGACCGACCCTTTGCTCTTGGAGTGACGCTGCTGACTTTCCCCCGCCACCCCCCCTCCAAGCAACTACAGTGCCTTGCGAAAGTATTTGGCCCCCTTGAACTTTTCGACCTTTTGCCACATTTCAGGCTTCAAACATAAAGATATCAAACTGTAACTTTTTGTGAATAATCAACAAAAAGTGGGACACAATCATGAAGTGGAACAAAATTTATTGGATATTTCAAACGTTTTTAACAAATAAAAACTGAAAAATTGGGCGTGCAAAATTACTCAGCCCCCTTAGGTTTATACTTTGTAGCGCCACCTTTTGCTGCGATTACAGCTGTAAGTTGCTTGGGGTATGTCTCTATCAGTTTTGCACATCGAGAGATTTAAATTTTTGCCCGTTCCTCCTTGCAAAACAGCTCGAGCTCAGTGAGGTTGGATGGAGAGCATTTGCACAGATTCTCAATTAGATTCAGGTCTGGACTTTGACTTGGCCATTTTAACACCTGGATATGTTTATTTGTGAACCATTCCATTGTAGATTTTGCTATATGTTTTGGATCATTGTCTTGTTAGAAGACACATCTCTGTCTTAGTCTCAGGTCTAATGCAGACTCAATCAGGTTTTCTTCCAGAATTGTCCTGTATTTGGCTCCATCCATCTTCCCATCAATTTTAGCCATCTTTCCTGTCCCTGCTGAAGAGAAGCAGGCCCAAACCATGATGCTGCCACCACAATGTTTGACAGTGGGGATGGTGTGTTCAGGGTGATGAGCAGTGTTCCTTTTACGCCAAACATAACATTTTGCATTGTTGCCAAAAAGTTAAATTTTGGTTTCATCTGACCAGAGCACCTTCTTCCACGTGTTTGGTGTGTCTCCCAGGTGGCTTGTGGCAAACTTTAAATGACACTTTTTATGCATATCTTTCAGAAATGGCTTTCTTCTTGCCACTCTTCCATGAAGGCCAGATTTGTGCAGAATACGACCGATTGTTGTCCTATGGACAGACTCGCCCACCTCAGCTGTAGATCTCTGCAGTTCATACAGAGTGATCATGGCTGCATCTCTGATCAGTTTTCTCCTTGTATGAGCTGAAAGTTTAGAGGGACGGCCGGGTCTTGGCAGATTTGCAGTGGTCTGATACTCCTTCCATTTCAATATTATCGCTTGCACAGTGCTCCTTGGGATGTTTAAAGCTTGGGAAATCTTTCTGTATCCAAATCCGGCTTTAAACTTCTCCACAACCGTATCTCGGACCTGCCTGGTGTGTTCCTTGTTCTTCATTATGCCCTCCGTGCTTTCAACGGACCTCTGAGACTATCACAGAGCAGGTGCATTTATACGGAGACTTGATTACACACAGGTGGATTCTATTTTTTATCAGTAGTCATTTAGGTCAACATTGGATCATTCAGAGATCTTCACTGAACTTCTAGAGAGAGTTTGCTGCACTGAAAGTAAAGGGGCTGAATAATTTTGCTCGCCCAATTTGTCCGTTTTTTATTTGTTAAAAAAGTTTGTAATATCCAAACATTTTGTTCCACTTAATGATTGGGTCCCACTTGTTGATGCTTCTTCACAAAAAAATTACAGTTTTATATCTTTATGTTTGAAGCCTGAAATGTGGCAAAAGGTCGAAATGTTCAAGGGGGCTGAATACTTTTGCAAGGCACTGTAGCCTGAGCAGAGTGGCTGAACGTCCTGCCCCGGGCAGAATCCCAAAGGGCATGGAACCGAGACAGGCTTTCATCGTGGCCATGCAATGCTCTGGCTTGGTACACAACAGTGTAGGAGAAATCCTGCAGCATCAGGAACCACCCGGTGACTCGGCCGTTAGTGTCCTTGGCCTGGGCCATCCACTGCAGTGGTGTGTGGTCTGTAACAAGGGTGAATTGCCGTCCCAGTAGGTAATAGCACAGCTTGTGTAAGGCCCACCAAATGGCCAGAGCTTTTCTCTCCACCACCGCTGAGGTACACCACCAGTTCCACCCCGTCCCACTCCTGGGAAAGCACCAACCCCACTCAGGCCGGGCGGTCGGGGCCCTCCTCAATTGGCGTAACGTCTTTTCCATGCACGGGGTCCAGTTCAAAAGCTCTGGGTTGAAAAGGTAGGGACAAATCGCTGGTAGTATCCTGCCAAACCCAAGAAAGTACATACCTGTGTTTAGGAGCTGGGGTGGGGTATCCACGTACCGCCTCTACCTTCTGGGGCTTTGGCTTGACCAGGCCACGTCCGATGAAGTTGCACAGGTACATGGCTTCCAGACATGCTTCCAGAGGATTCTGTGCACCTTTAGGCAATATAAACGCCTACAGTAAAGGCTATGCTACAGACACAATCTGCTTTAGAATATGTTCACCATGTCTGAAAACAATGCTGTAGGCTAATTTGAAACAATACAGTAAAACTCTAGATCAAATTGCTTACATCCATAATATGAAACTTGCCAAACTGACTCTAGTCATTATTTAATCTTCTAGAAATGGATTTAGCATTAATTTAACTTTGTAAAGGTTTCTATAGATTAGCCCTCTATACTGTACACTATAGGACTGTGTGTAGAGACTGAACACATGCACAGAACATGATCACTGCATGTGCCAACTCTTTTGGTCTGGCTGACCAAAGATCCTGAAAAAGTCATTCACAGCCTAGGCCAAAAGAAATACAGCATTATTCTGTTCCTTCACTGATTCGCCCCAGCGCCACCAACTGCTTTAGCTCTAATTAGCACCATGCTAGGGAATGAAGACATGATCACAGAAGTGGTGTGATGAGCCAAGCTCTCTGTATGCAAAGCCAAGTACATGTAGAGCAGAGAAAGGTGTATAGGAGCATGAGCCAAGTTTCCATTCTGGCTGAAGCTACGGCATCAATCCCCCATGTGTCTCCTAGTGCTAATAGAGAGGGAAAAGTGGGTCTGGGAAAGAGATTAGGTTATCAGTGTCCGGTAGAATCAGAGAGATGGACTTCTGTTCTGAAAACATGCAAAGCTTTAATGTGTATTCAATATTCAATTGAACGTGTACAGAAAATACATATTTCAGTGTTTTTATACATTATATTTGATCAATGTCTAATTTCCGTCACAATATTCATCAGTCTTGTCTGTTATTCTACAGCCCAACACTTCATTGGCTTCTAAATACAGTTCCTTTACTATTCCTCTCACAGATAGGCCTGGGAGACTAGCCACTAACTCAAAGAACCTCAGTGTCTTTCTCTTTTAATGCAGCTTCTGTTCTAATCTACTCTCTTTCTTTCCAAGCCAACAAATCATGGCTGCATTGATGTGGTTATATGTGTTAAATAGCACCCCCTCCTGGCTATTTTAGGGAACATACAGTATGCCAGCAATTTACATTTTATTATTATTAACCCCTCTGACAATATATATATGTAGGCTACTTTCTCCTTGTTTTGGTATGCAAACAATATGTCATTTGTCCTCTCTCCCTTCTCCTCTCCAACCCTTCCTGTGTCCAGGTCTAACTGGCTGAAGCCGTGCTGTGGGCGCCGGGTAGCTCTGTGGCAGGTGTGTCTGCTGAGTGCAGGCTTCAACTGTTTCCTGGTTGCCCTGGTCATTCTGGTGGTGGTCTTCCTGACTGTGGAGCTCCTCATAGACACCAAACATCTACAATGTAACTACTTTTACCATTTACAGTGAAGTAATAATACTCTACAATGTAACTAATTTCACCATTTACAGTGAAGTAATACTAATCTACAATGTAACAACTTTCACCATTTACAGTGAAGTAATACTACTCTACAATGTAACTACATTCACCATTTACAGTGAAGTAATACTACTCTACAATGTAACTACTTTCACCATTTACAGTGAAGTAATACTACTCTACAATGTAACTACTTTCACCATTTACAGTGAAGTAATACTACTCTACAATGTAACTACTTTCACCATTTACAGTGAAGTAATACTACTCTACAATGTAACTACTTTCACCATTTACAGTGAAG
>JACXGM010029513.1:0-13666 GCA_016801145.1 Umbra pygmaea
TCAGTTAGAATTTGTCACGTTACAGAGTCAGACAAGACTTTGCGTACGGCCCGCACATTCTCACGCCTGCTCAAAAGTTTCCGTGACGGCCCGCATATTCTCACGTCAAGTAAATTTTTATACATCACACCGTGTGCTTGGAAACCAGCGTACGCAAGCTTTTCGTGCGTACGCAACGTTTATACATGAGGCCCCTGGACAGGGCTGTAGAAGGAAATCAACCTAGCAGCAGGATCAGTATATGCCTAGAGCCCTACAAAATTACCTCCAACGGGCTACTGGTGTGCATGTTTCTGATCAGAAACAGACTCCATGAGATAGGCATAAGGACCTGACGTCCTCTAGTTGGACGTGTGATGCCATGGTGAATGCTTTGCCTGCACCATCTTCCAGTATGAGCAGTTTGACGGTGGGTCAGTGATGGTGTGGGGAGGCATTTCCTTGCAGGGTCGCACAGATCTCTGATTGCTAGCCAATGCTACCCTGACTGCTGTTATATCCAGGATGAAATTCTCAGACCCATCGTTCATCCATGCCTGGCCTCGTGACCAGTGTGTGTAGGCAGTTCCTTGATGATACAATTGACTGGCCCTCACGTTCCCCAGACCTGAATCAAAATGAGAACCTCTGGGACATTATGAATCTCTGCATCCGATGCAGCCAACATGCCCTGATCCAGGTCTGGGATGAGATCCCCCAGGACACCATCCGCTATCTCATCAGGAGCATGCCCAGACATTGTCAAGAGTTCATAGATATACGTGGGGGCCATACACAATACTGAGTCAAATTATGAGTTGCCATGATGGAATTCACACAAGTTGGAACAGCCTGTAATTTAAATTGTTTACTTTGATTTTCGATGTAAGTTTCAATCCAGCTCTTAATCATTGGTAAATAGTCAAGATGTTGGTGTCTCCTACGTTTCATTCTTCGAGATCTGATGTGTGAATTCTTTTCAGCATTGTATGTACTTGCATCTGTAGTTAACTTAAGGTACCTAAGTGCATGGTGAAAAATAAACTGTATTTGATATGTCATTTAGTAGGTGAGACATTAATTAAAATCTAATTATAGATTCTTTAAATAAAAAATATCGATATATACAATTACATTAAAAGACTCTGACTGCAGTTATGGAATTGTGTGTATTGTGGCAGAGCTACTTAGAAAATACAAAATAACAAAACATTCAACATTCTTTCAATACCAAAAGACGATGAAGTATTGTAGGACTTGATTCATTCTCACACTATGCTGTCTTCTCACATTACAATCTCACTTTCTCCCACATACTGGCATACTCCATTCCTCACACAAGCTATTTATGAGACAAACACTACAACTTTGTCAGTCTGCTATAGCACATAATAAAAAAGTCACATTTCCTCAAGGAGTAATTGTCATCTGAAAAATTTAAAGGACTGCCAGATCTTTAAGGAGATAAATAGAACATATTTAATGACTATATGTGCAAGCACACTATTGTATGTTTTGGACAACACCCAATATGGCCAGGTATATACAACACCTTTTTATCCAGTTTAGTAGCAATGACCGACCAACCACAAAATCCTTTGTGGATGCAGTAACACTGAAATATAGTCCCTCTAAAAAAGTAACCCACAGCTGACCTTTCCATCGTTGAGAGAGAAGCAGCAAGCAGTTGCCATTTTGTTGGTTGCCTGAGGAGGAATCAATCCCTTGGAGGTATCCTGAGGTGTATACATACCTGAGGCAGACAGCTGGTCCGGGATCAGACTGTATGGAAAGCGATTCCCCGGAGCTACAGCCACTGCAGCAGCTCAAACCCCAAGTGCGTCTATTGACAGCATATGATGTGTCAGCGCCGGCCTGGGATAGGCTCATACAGCCAAGCGGGGTCTGAGTGGCAACCGTGATGCAACCGGAGCAATGCTTTCGCTAGTACTTATGATCAATGGACTGTGTACATCAACTTGTCAGTGAAGGACTGCACAGTACGCTAAAGGAGCACACACCTTCCCAGGAGACAACGGAGAACTCTCAATGACTTTTAACATTTTCTAACATTGGCAGCATTGCACAAGCATGTTTACAGGTTCAGATTGGAATAAGCAGGCAACTTTTTAGAAAAAAAAGACTGAAAAGTATTGTTTGTGTATTAATAGAGTTTACTAAGAACCATTTTGCTTTGAAGAATGCTTTTTTTTGGCGACAGTGTTGCAAGTCAAAGGGTTCAATTTAAAACCTATAACATTGTGAACTGTCTATAGAAAAACAGTTTTTTGATGATTATATGGTAGGCAAGAAGGTTACTTTGAAAGGAAACAAGCCTGTATAGAACTATGAACCCAGAATTCTTGATTGCACAACGATGATGTTTGTGTTTTGATGTTTGTGTTTTGCTGTTAGGTTAGTCAATCTTAAATAATTTAGCTTGAATTGGTTTCCATTAACAATTTTGTCTCCAGAAGTCCTGGATAATGCTGTTGAATCACTGAAATTACAGATCTCCTAGTAATCCTACTTTTCTATCTATTCCTCTCTTTGTGATTGTGCTTCCATTCCATTTTTCATTTTTAGTCATTATTTTGTGAAACCACTGTCACAGTCTCCACCCTCCGCTGAGCCTGAGTCGGTGGCTCCCGTTCCCCACCGACTCCAAGTATGTTTCTGCGTACCTAGACTGTTCATTCATCCCCTGCATCCACCTATAGATTGCTTTGTTTATCAGTCAACTCTGCACACAATGTATTGTTTACATTCATCACTAAATGCATATTAGTTTAAGTGTTGGTATGGGATTTTGTCAGTTTTTGTTTTATTGTACATGTGTTACATGCAGTCCAAGTATTATATGGAAACCTTGTTGACTTGAAGACCTTTCATTTTGCATTTGTTTTGGTTTTCATCAGATATTCTTTACTATGAATCTGCTCCTGCCTCCTGACTACTTCCTGCATACAACACGTTGCGCCCACTCAAACGTATGAAATGAACTGCAAGAGAAATGTGATGACATTTTAGTAACTGATACAGTACTGTAAAAACAAAAAATGGTTGCATTGTTAAAATCACAGAATGCAGGATGCACAGGACGTTTACCCGTAATAAATTTAGATAGTTGATCATTTATAGTTGGTGTGGAAGGGGGTACTGGACAGGAGAAAGGGGCAACAGTGACCTCACATGGTGACCTATAAAGACACAAAAAAAATTAATCAGAGACAGCTGCGACAATGAGAAATTCAAGCCTCTTCGAGCTTCTTATTTATGGCAGATTTAATTAAGGATATCCATGTAGAGGTATACCCATGGCCAGATGTAAAGCCTGCTTGTATTGAAGAGAAAGTATGATGAGTCAAAATGGCATTATCTGTTTTCTTACCTCTGGGGCATGATGAATGTCATCACTTTTCAGGAGTGGGAAAAATAAAAAAGTTTCCAAAAAACTGGATTTTTAAAGAGAATTGTTTTGGTATTTCATATCTACATTTTCAGATATGTACTTTTCAGGGCTGCCAACTCTCACGCATTTGATTGGTTTAACACCATGTGAAACCAATCAAATGTGTGTATCTCACGGCCAATGCATGAGAGTTGGCAGGGCTGAATTTTAATGAATTTAAAGTCAGCCTAATGTTAGCCTAAATATTTACTAGCTACCTGGCTGGATACTTTGTGCGTGGTTTGTACCTTTACGACAGTATTACTACTAATACAATTTAAGGACGTAGAATTATATTTGATTGTTAGTAATACACGTGCATCACAGAGATGTAACACAAGTTACATGGCAAGCTACCTTTAAGACTAGTAGAGATAAACAAAGCCATTAGCTTGCTAGCAGCTACTTACCAATAGCATAACAGTGAGGTAACAACACATTGAGAACAAACAAAAATAGTACGTACAGTTGAAAATCTTTTTCATTGTCAAAGAGTCCCAGTACTGACATAGAGCATAGTTTACCAGAATATTACCCAAATGTATCTGAAAATACATGCAATGCTTTGTGTATGAAGAGTGGGTACATTATCCCGAACCAAAGGCACATGTGAAACATGTCATAGCCTCTCCTTATTGGTCATATTCGTCATTCTTCTGAAACAGAGATGTTATCAGATATCAAGATCTTCCAATTTAAATTTGGAATGCCAGATATACAGTATGACCAGACAGGTTGGACGATCTGTGTCAAGACTTAGATGATGCTTCATCACAATGCGTTTTTTTGTGAAAATATACCTTTACAAACAACGCTATGGTTCATTGGCTGTTGACTCTTTCATTCTAAAAGTTTTGACATATGTTGTAATTTCCTGTGGGACATGATTTGAAGTGCTTTCAGCCTCAAACTCCAATGTATGGCGTTGTAGTTGTCTTTCAAAAAAATTTCAAACAGAAAATGATTATGCATTTTCTTTATTTCATCTTGTGCCATATTCACTGTGTACATTTATTCTAAATAAATTTTACATATCGAAAAACTTTGAAATCTTTCCTTTGAAAAAATAGCAACCATATAAATCTCCTTGCTTCAGGTCTAGTGTAACAAATTTAGGTATGTTTCTTTAGGCAGAATTAGAAAATCGGGGCAATCATTAAGAGGTTAATGGGTCCAAAATGTATTTCCCATTTTATGTTTATTCATTCTTAAGTATACATCTATAGATACAATAATTAACATTGGATTATCAATTTCATAGTTTTTTTCTGCTTTTGGACATTCAAAGAGAACTTAAAATAGTTCCACAGCCACCAACTCTATTTTCTATGTATATTATGTTTATCATTCGTACTGTCGTCTTTGCAGCACTAACTATTGCTAAAAATATAATTTATATAATTAATTATAATATACTCACTACTAAATTGTGTGGTTGCTTCAAATATCGAAGATATAAACTGCTCTGTGACATTTCCTTGAAAACAGTTTGGAAATGGACGATAAACACAATCATTGAGTAATAAATACACCATAAAACTGGAACTGTACCAGTATTTTTTGCCAGGAAAATTTCCATTATTTTACAGAAAGTTCCATCAATGTAAAATATAATGTAATCTACAGACAATCTCTGGAGACCTCCTCCCATTCCTCACCTTTCTCATCCATCCCTGACCACTGGATGTGTCCCTACAGATTTCAAGAATTTCTCCTCTCAAAAATAAATGTCCTTTCCAAGACAATTGAGTTTGCAGTCTCCAACCAACTGTCAAGATGAAAACGGGCCACTCGTCTGAGTCTGCTCTATGTAACAGAAGCACTTTGCAAGGCCCAAGCTAAATCTTTCTCCTCTGTTCTCATTCTTCTAGGTCAATCTGCAGACTGTTTCACTGTGAACCATCACCTCCTACTTTCCACCCTCTTGGATCTTGGCACCTCCTACATGGCAGGCTGCTCCTACCAGGTGACATGGACAGAATTGTTGTTTGCTGCACTTACCACTTGTGTCCGACAAGGTTCTGTTCTAAGCCCTCAACCTCTTCTTTTTCTACACCAAATCCCTTTCCTTACCCCCCTTCTGACACCCAAGTAAAAATGTATCACTTTGGGCCTAGCTTACTTCTCTGTTCGGATGTCAGCCCACCACCTCAAGCTCAACCCTGACAAGTCTGAGCTGCTCTTCTTCTTTGGGAAGGCCTGTCTGCTAAAGGACATGTCAATCAAGATTGATAACTGCACATTGTCCCCCTCCGAGGGTGCAAGGAACCAATGCTCTGAGTCATTCCTGCAGATTCATGCTCTATAACAATTGCAAAGTTCAACCTTCCCAGGGAAGCAGCATAGGTAGTCACCCGAGCCCTTTTAATTTCACCATGGGATTACTGCAATCCACTCTTAGTAGTGTGGCAAACTGCAACAAATGATTAAGAACACAGCCTAGTGTTCAAATTTCCCAAGTTCTCCAATGCCGTAGGGAAGCAGAGAGTAAAGCGGCTTGACATGGTCTAATGCTGGGATCACACCAGGCACAGCAAACTGGTTGTGTTCCGGTGGAAGTCTATTCATTTCAATAGAAAGTAATCTGCAGCACTGCGGCAAATCTACCGGATCCAGCAAAATGTGGATGCCGTGTGTCACAAGAGTTGAAATTATCCAACTTGTGCTGTGCTTTGCCGTACGGCACCAGAACCGGAAGCTTATGTACCACTGAGGAAGAGCTAATATGTCGCTTTCACCTATGGGTTTATGGGATTGCAAGAAAAGCTTTCACAGCTCAGTAGATCGTTTTTGTATTGTCACTGAATACTAAACTGATAAAGCTGCTAGTCGCCTTGCTGGAGGAGGACAGTTGTATGCAACGTTTTCCACTATCTTGAATATGAGGAAGATTGATTACGATGTTGATTGCAGTCAATATGGACAATTATCCACTGTACCTAAACATCTCACAAAAACATCCTGTTGTGAAACTGCTCATGTGCATATTGTGGTGGACTGAGGGGATGGGTGTGTGATTGTTCATATGTTATTGCTCATTAGCTACACCTATTTGCCAGCAGAGGTGGTGTTCCCCTATGTTAAGGGCCTGATTATACCTAAACTGAATATTGTGAAGATTAAATGTGATGTTTAACTCAACCTGTTGTCTATCTTTGTGTTTGTAGCGGGAGGAGACAAGCCCACACAGACCAAACCAGGACATCCAGAGGTTCCAGGAGGACAGAGACCAGAGGATCAAACTAAGTTTTGAGTTCTGTTTTCCCTTTTGATACACCCCGTGAACAATTTTAGCTGTCCAGTTACATAGGAGGGCCAGAATACTCATTTAGTGAGGCTCTAGTATGAGCCAGGCCAATGTTAATTTTTATTGTTACCGGCTTTATATTGCTTTCCGTTATCACCTTTGGTTTAATAAGGGTCCAATGCCAGTCCCCTGGAATGTTACATCCTCCTGTGTAACTGCAAAGTATTGACAACCGGGGGCAACGACTGACCAACCAAAATGCCAAAATATATCACTACTAGACACTACTTACAATTCTGCACCTTATCAGCACATTGTCATTCAATAAGCACTATTAATTGATAACTTACCACACCTTGTTTGCCCATGATGGTTCTGTGGGTACTGTTTACATATACAAACTATATATAAGATGTTCCTCTCCTGTCACCATTTATAGTTTATAATTGTATACCTTTACTGTTTTTCATCTCTTGTACATAAGACAATAAACTAAACTTGACATGTTCTCCCATTTCACCCCACTTCTACGCACATTCACTCCACTGGTAATAGCTTGCCTACAAAGCAACAAGTGGAGCTCTTCCTCCTTACCTTCAGGCAATGCCCTACATCCCCTAACCAGGCTCTTCAATCTGCTGCCTGAGGGCTCCTGTCTTTCCTCTGCATTCAGGAGGTCAGCTTGTGCCAAGCGCAAAATGAAAGCTTTGACATTCTGAATGACAGGACCCAGGTTTTGCTGCAAATAAAAAATCTAAGTCAACTTGCCTGGTTAAATAATGGTGCAAAATAAATAAATGGCTACCCTTGGCAGATCAATGTTGATGAAAAATATTAGCTGGGAACGGAGAGATTGTTAGTAACGGATTTCCTAAGCCAGGATTTTGAAATGGTGAAGACATTGGGTCTGGAAGTGGGTACTAATGCTGTTTGCTTTTATTGTTTGCTTTTTTAAGAATAGATTATTATAGACAGGACAGAAGGAAGTAAAGGGAGACGGAGAGGAAGGGTACAGACAGTCGACTGAGACGGGGCTCGAAACCCTGTCACCAGGTGACATGTGTCAGGAGCTTAGACCACTACACCAAATCTGGCACAAAAAACCCACACCTGAATCAGTGGAGGTTGGTGAAACTTAATTGAGAAGGATGGGCTCATATTAATGGATGGAATGGAAAAAATGTAATGGTATCTCACAATGGGTTTAAATTGTCCTTTCCATTTACACCAGTCCAAACATTAATGTGAGCCCATCTTCCTCAATCAAGGTTCACCAACCCCCACTCGCATGAATTCACATTAAGTACTTGAATGGAGTACATTGGTGTGCAATTACGGTGTTTTACATTATTTCAGATTTAATACATCTATCTCTGGGAGGTCCCACAGTTGGTCAGTACAATGAAGACGAAGGAACATTCAAAACAAATCTGGAATATGTTGCTGTAAAAGCACCAATCAGGGGTAGGATATAAGATAATTTCCAAGACATTAAATATTCCCCACAGTGATTTAAAGTCCATTGTTAAGAAATTGAAACAATTTGCCACATTTGTGAATCTGTCCAGTACAGGCCATCTTCAAAAGCTGGACATGTGAGCAAAGGAGGCCACCGAAAGAGTTACAGAATTATGCTGACTCTACTGTGTAACAGTCTACCATGGCTGAACTACATATTTTAACAAAGTGGCCTTCATAGGGGTGTCACAACCTGGCTGTGAATTACCTGAGATATGGACTCCTGTATAAAAGTGTAAATTTCTGTTATGGTTCATATGTGTTTAGAGGGTTAGGCATTGAGATTATGTTGATTTGTTCCTTAATGTATGTATGGCGCCTTCTTTCTGTTCTCCTAGAGATTGATTAAAGTTGAGTAATCTTAGACAGCTGTGTTTAATTGCTGAATGCATGCGGCCAGTGCAGTCAGGCTCTATAATAGAACGGGTGAGCAGAAGGAAGGCCTGATCGTTTGTCTGTCAGTATGATTTAGGTGTGCAGCGGTCCAAAAGGTATGTCTAAATATTTCAGTAAGTTGTGACAAGATTGCAGATTGGTTGAACGTAAATGTGTACGCTCTCTGTGTATTGGTAGCACAAGCATCTATGCCGCTGTTAAGAGCAAAGTATTCAGCTAAATACATCTATCAGTTTAGCTGTCACAATACCTGTCACCTGCAACTACCTGTGCCTGTATTATCTTGACTGGACTAAATATATATAAACAAACAACAACCATCTTCCTGCCTCGCTCTCCCTCTCATCACCACCACACCCTGCCTCATCACCACCACACCCTGCCTCATCACCACCACACCCTGCCTCATCACCACCACACCCTGCCTCATCACCACAACACCCTGCCTCATCACCACCACACCCTTCCTTATCACCACCACACCCTGCCTCATCACCACCACACCCTGCCTCATCACCACCACACCCTGCCTATTCGTGACAGGGAGGGCCAACAACAAATTAATTGTTGAAAATAACTTTTGTCAAATATCATGTCAAATAGAGCCGTTTTGACCTCAGTGGCTAAACATGAGAACACCATTCCTGCCGTGAAACATGGTTGTGGTACCATTATGCTATGGGTATGCTCAGTGCTTAATTTGTAAATGGGGAGGAGCCGGAACATATAGGAGAGATACATGGAGAGTGTTCCGGTGGGCTCAGAGGAAGTGAAAAACGTGAAAATCATAAAAAAACAAACTAATGAATGTAGCAACATCAGACAATAAACAGGCAAGGATCCTATAGATGTGTAGCTCTCCAAGGTGCTGAATAAGACAAAGCAGTTAGATGTCACGGCGACAGGAGCCTATAGACCAGCGGGGACTCCATGGCAAAGCCATGCATGTCCTAGTCCCAGCCAGAGTTAGTACTGTCCAAGCCAATCAGAATGGCTTCACTTTTTATAAAATTAAATTGAACATTTGATTTGTTGTAAGTACTTTTGCCTGACTAATCAGAAATTAAAAAAATGTCAGTAGGATTGGAATGTAATTTGCTATATAGGAATCAAATACAATCCCGCTACCCAGCCTGTCTTTAATGACAGAGTATGTCTACTTGCTGTAGGTTAGCTAATTAAATATATTTGCCGACTATGTGGTAATTGTGTTTGTCACATAAGTATTTAGTTATGTTACTCCACGTATAAAACTGTTATGGTTAAACAGTTCACTCTTAAACTTTTTTAAATAGCCACAAATGAAGAATGACGAAAAAACGGTATCTCTATCAGCTGTTGAGTCGAGTCCCTCAAAGTCATTTTATTTTACTATATGCCATAAATTCCAGCTAGGGCTTGCGTGAATATGTGTGGCTGTTTTCTAAAGGCAAGGAAAGGCATTTCTTTTTCTATATTTACTCCTACATTTTGGCTACAGAACTGCAACTTAAGCAACACCAACAACAGATTAGTTCTTTACAAAATAAGAATGACGCCTCTCCACTCTTTAGAATTCACTGCAGTTTATATTACAGGAATGAATCCGACATGATGCAATATGCTTCAATATGTTGTAGGTCATATTTTGGGAGTGATTTCAAAATGCAAGATTTTCTACAGTATATAGGCTCCAGGAGTATTCAAAACATATACCCATACGAGGTCCAGAGCCTGAGGGTTTTCTGTTCTACCTTATCATAACTTGCATTCACCTGGTCTTCCAGGTCTAAATAAATCACAGGTTAAAGTGTTGCAATGAAAAATGGAGTGGAACTGGCTTCAATGTCCAGATTTGATGATGAGGGGTGCTACACCATGTACTGAAACAGATACAGTAGCAATGCTTGTTAACCTGTGGCCAAATGCAGAAGACAGGGTCATCATCATCCACATGAGATGTAGCAAATTGCTGTTTTATTCCATTTTGTGTTATGTAAGGTTTTCAAATGAAGTTGAACTGTAAACGTGCAAATTGACCTGTAGGTACAGAAGGTTTTCTGTTTTGGTTGTGTCTGAGTGAGAAAACAATTCATGTAATTCAATAGATGTAGTTACTGAATGCATTTTTTGTCAAAGCAAAATAAAATAATCCATGGTTTTGCCCACATAAACTGCTGTTGTGCTCACCGTGTGAAGAGTTTTTTGAAAACGTATTGAGAAATTGTCCCTATCAATTGTTAGCAACTGTATAGAAAATTACAACACTTACAAACCAATCCCTAAATCAGCAATTAATTCCTGACCATAGTTTTATACAGGTAAAGTATAGAGTCTTACATTGAATATGATGTTAAAATATGAACAATTAGCCTAATAATTAATTGAAATGTTTACATTTTGTAATGGTAACTGCAAATAGTCTAACCACTTTCAATGTGTAATTTCCTACTGTACATGTTTTATTTATTTATTTATTTAGAGAGAGACAACTTAAATGTATATGATATTAAACAAAATATCCTCAGTAATTATCTAACTAGAGTAAATACAGAGACATTGATCAAATAAGCTAAATGTTAAGTTTGAAGAATGAGGTTGTATAATCCCCATTTCAGAAGACCTTGAAATGAGCAATATTTGTAGTTTAACCTTTTTTTTATGTATATATTTACAATCGCTAGGACCCATTTCTCAATAGTTAGGTCTCTTTCATAACTCTACACACAGTACTCCAACTTTCAGTGTTGCATAGCAGTTAAGTTCACAACCAAAATGCACTAAAACTACCAAAACAATTCATTAGTCTCAGATCAACTCATTCTTCCATAACACTAGCAACAGTTGTCACCCAACATCACTCATAAAACAATAACCTAAGCAACACAAAGAACATATTGTTTCTTTACAAAACATGACCCCTCTCCACTCTTTAGAATTCAGTAAAGCAGATGCGGGCTTACCTATGTTTCACCCGTTTCAATTGAAAGTGACTCGCCATCCATAGGGGGCCCCATCAGACCGGCAAAATCCCATTAATCTCCTATAAAAGCCACAAGGCATGAAATCAACCTTGTTATTTGCAATCTTCTGGAGAAATACTACACTAACCACAACTCTAAAAAAAACACTGCCGTCTCTGATTGGTCGAACTTGCGGTTACCATGGCGGCGTTTACCGCCCCTGCGAACGGCTTAAGCGATCTGAAGTATACTATCGGTAGTTTATGTGTTTATACCTTTGCGTATTATTATGTGTTTATACCTTTGCCAGATGCTTAAGGCCGCTGCTGCACTAAAGAGACATGATGCAATATGCTTTAATATGTTGTATGTAATTTTTGGGAAAATGTAAGCCACAATTATTAGCTCTCATGCATCCTCGCCATTCAGATGTGTTGTGCCGCCTGGCACATATAGTGTACGCCTCCCTTCGATATACCTGGACATTCCAAACCAACTACTTCATTACCGTCAGGACCATTTTGTCATCCCTCATTACTCACAACTGGTTATGATCCCGTATTAGTACGTGTTTATGTCCCTGTTCGCCTGTTTGATGCTGTGTTTTCTACTACATTAACTTATTTTGGACTACTGTAATATCTTATTACATACGCTGAATCCATATTTTAGTATTTGAATACAATTATTTTATTTACAGAAACAACACTCCACTACAGTATCTTATAAAAATCAGGGGACCTGCTCTAGAAATAGAGAAGCACTTGATGCTTCTTCCTTGGTTATGTAGAACAACACGAACAGTACACAGTACACATAGCTCCCTCTGCTGGACACCTAAAATAACAACTAGATTACTACATCCTTTCTGTTAATACTAGTACAACATTTTTAAGAGTATACTTATCGTATTATATTCAATTATTAATCTTCACTAGTCTAGCGATTTCAGGTATGTTCATTCTAACCCTGTGGCTGGGGGAACTTACTAAGAAAAATATAATCCTGTAGGTAAGATGTAGCTTTCTAATTACTCTGAGACCTTCTCAACTCTGGTGTCTCCAAGGGTTTCAGATGAACTTGGCATGCTCATTTCTGGAGCAGCACAGCTTTCTAAAGCACTCTCGACTGAGGAGGACTGGACTGGTGTTGCTAGGGTGCTAAGTGGAACACTGTTCTCCTAAGGCAATAACACCAGTTGATTCACTGGTATTACAGTAGGAGTTGTAAACCTGTGCCGTACTTGGTTGATGTGTACAGGATACTTCTCTACCGTTCCCTGCACTGAAGTTTCAAGTGTAAACTAAATCACCCTCCTTGACAATCCTCTCTCTTGCATGTTGATGATGATAATGTTTTTGCTCTGTTGCTTGTCCTGTGCAATCAGGGTGAATGAGATCGAGAGTGAATCTCAACTTCCTGCCACACAGCAGCTCTGCTGGAGATTTCCCTATTGTTGACTGAGGGGTAATTCTGCAGTTAAACAAAGCTTATGCTACCTTGGTTTCAATGCTGTGCCTTGTACTCTTCTTCAGTAGTCCCTTAAATGGCAGGACCGCTCTCTCAGCCAACCCATTAAAGTCTTAACCTCCTCAAACTCTTCACTGGTGAAACGTGCCATTATCAGACACCACTGTAGTGGAAGTTTAAAGTGTTTACAGTACAGATATGCAGATATTAAGGGCTTTCACCTGGTTGGCTACCCCACACCTATTCCTTCCCGGAGTTGATTCTTTAGAGACGCAAATACAGAGGATGCAGGGAGGTGTGAAGCATCACCCCTCTTCCTTGAAGACACAGCCTGAATGTAAAGACCAACGGAACACCTAATGTAAAACACCAGCCAATGGACCAAATAGTATGATATTTGATGTTTTCCTGACTATCCCATAAAAGGAAACTTTGGTATACACATACCACTGTGTTGCACATGTCATGTTCCTCTTTACAGATAACTTATAGTTGGCTGGCCAAAATATGGAGGAAAGTTCCACAGAGTCAAACGTATGTCCCCCCCCCCTGGGGTGGGACATTCCAATCTCATGTAAATGTCTACAGCCGGTCTTTTGTACTGATTTGTATTGGTGACCTAAAGTCTGTGAATAATGTAATCAATGTAAATTTGTCAATAGC
>JACXGM010029514.1:0-13630 GCA_016801145.1 Umbra pygmaea
CTATTCTACTATATATACTGTATATATATATATATTAAATACTACTATAGTCTATTCTACTATATATACTGTATATATATATATTAAATACTACTATAGTCTATTCTACTATATATACTGTATATATATATATTAAATACTACTATAGTCTATTCTACTATATATACTGTATATATATATATATATTAAATACTACTATAGTCTATTCTACTATATATACTGTATATATATATATTAAATACTACTATAGTCTATTCTACTATATATACTGTATATATATATATTATATATAATACTACTATAGTCTATTCTACTATACTGTGTAATACTACATGAAATACTACTAAATTAAATACTACTATACCCTATACTAATATATATACTAATATATATATATATACTAATATATATACTAATATACTAAATATACTAATATACTAAAGATTTTAGTACTAAGATTTTTATACTAAAGATTTTCAAAAACCTCCTTAGGGAACACAGATATTCCACAGTTTATCTGTAGCCCTGTATCAGCTCACCTGGTTCATGAATCGAGAGCCTGTTGAATTAGGTGTGCTAGCTCAGTAATAGTTGTAATACGTGGACCAGCTGGGGTGCCCCAAGGAGAGGTATTTAAACCACTTCTCTATACTACTGTAATTTAAAGTACTGGAACGGGGGGGGGGTGGGGGGGGGTCGCTGCAATGCAGAATGTTCTCTGACTTTCCACGGCACCCTACACGAGGCAGCGCAAAATTGACATAGGGCTGCCTGGGATTTGGGTTAGACAAATCAGATAAGTCTATCCTTGCACATCGTGTTCAGATCAGGCGCTTGTGAATTATGTAGTCAGTGAACATGCATGATCCGACTTGAGGTTTCTGTGTTGTGTGAACAGTGCGAATATAATCGCCGGTTCGGGCGACATGTGGTTGGATGAACCATGTGCATGCCCTTCGTCATCCCACAGATCTGTACAAGGAGGTGCTACTATACTACTATACTTTATATTAAAGTACTCTACTATACACTACTGTTATTCATACTACCGGCACTTTAATAAATACTACTATATTCTAGAGTCTATACTACTCTACTACCGGTAAATACTACTGAATTTTATACTACACTATTAATTAGTAGTCTACTTTCTACCTCCCTACTTGATTCCATACTACTCTATTCGCTATACTACTATACTAAGTACTACTTTACTAATATAATATATACTCTATAATCAATACCATTATACTATGTACTTCTACAAACACTACTTGATTCTGTGCTCTATTCTCAATACTCTATACCACTATACTACATACGTCTTGATTCTATACTGCTATATTATTTATTAAACTACTAATGCTGCTGTATACTAAACTACACTACAGTAAACTTATTTATATGGCAGCAAATTATTTCCTCTGGAACTTAGTCTTAGAGTAGACTAGATCAGTCTATGAAACTTTTTTGTGCCAGGGAACAGCAAATTATTATCTTCTTCCTCTTGGGTACTGCTTGCATAATGTTCTTTTAATACATTTGGTTTTATAATTTTTACTACCCTTGTAGAATAGTAAATGGTTTAACATAGCAAAAACGATCCCAGAAGCAATTTCAATCTCCCTTCTTTTTTTCTTGGTGCAATTGCAATTATGAAAATATATTAGAACATAGATTTGCCTTTAGCCTGCCTACAAACACAGGCTATTAGGGCATAAGGCCAACAAAGAACGACAAAGACATGGGAGCAGAGGGAAACACATACACACACACTAAATTGTTACAGCTGATGATAATGATTAATGCCTAAACTAAGACAGGTGTTAATGAAGTCCATGAATTAAGAAAGTGATATGTCCATACCTGGCCACACGGTGGAGCCAGACCCCATGGCACAGTCCACATCCTAAGCTGTGACAGTAGAAATCTGCAGGAATTAGGCATGTGGTTTGTAGTGACTGCCAAATAGTGTCTAAACTGCCAAATAGTGTCTACACTGCCAAATAGTGTCTAAACTGCCAAATAGTGTCTACGCTGCCAAATAGTGTCTACACTGCCAAATAGTGTCTAAACTGCCAAATAGTGTCTACACTGCCAAATAGTGTCTACACTGCCAAATAGTGTCTAAACTGCCAAATACACTCACCTAAAGGATTATTAGGAACACCATACTAATACTGTGTTTCGCCTTCAGAACTGCCTTAATTCTACGTGGCATTGATCCAACAAGGTGCTGAAAGCATTCTTTAGAAATGTTGGCCTATATTGACAGGATAGCATCTTGCAGTTGATGGAGATTTGTCGGATGCACATCCAGGGCACGAAGCTCCTGTTCCACCACATCCCAAAGATGCTCTATTGGGTTGAGATCTGGTGACTGTGGGGGCCATTTTAGTACAGTGAACTCATTGTCATGTTCAAGAAACCAGTTTGAAATGATTCGAGCTTTGTGACATGATGCATTATCCTGCTGGAAGTAGCCATCAGAGGATGGGTACGTATTGGCCATAAAGGGACGGACATGGACAGAAACAATGCTCAGGTAGGCCGTGGCATTTAAACGATGCCCAATTGGCACTAAGGGTCCTAAAGTGTGCCAAGAAAACATCCCCCAAACCATTACACCACCACCACCAGCCTGCACAGTGGTAACAAGGCATGATGGATCCATGTTCTCATTCTGTTTACGCCAAATTCTGACTCTACCATCTGAATTTCTCAACAAAAATCGAGACTTATCAGACCAGGCAACATTTTTCCAGTCTTCAACTGTCCAATTTTGGTGAGCTGTTGCAATTTGTATCCTTTTTTTCCTATTCGTAGTGGAGATGAGGGGTACCCGGTGGGGTCTTCTGCTGTTTTAGCCCACCCGCCTCAAGGTTGTGCGTGTTGTGGCTTCACAAATGCTTTGCTGCATACCTCGGTTGTAACAAGTGGTTATTTCAGTCAAAGTTGCTCTTCTATCAGCTTGAAGCAGTTGGCCCATTCTCCTCTGACCACTAGCATCAACAAGGCATTTTCGCCCACAGGACTGCCGCATACTGGATGTTTTTCCCTTTTCACACCATTCTTTGTAAACCCTAGAAATGGTTGTGCGTAAAAATCCTGGTAACTGAGCAGATTGTGAAATACTCAGACCAGCCCGTCTGGCACTCAAAAATGCTTAAATCACCTTTCTTTCCCATTTTCACATTCAGTTTGGAGTTCAGGAGATTGTCTTGACCAGGACTACACCCCTAAATGCATTGAAGCAACTGCCATGTGATTGGTTGAGTAGATGATTGCAGTAATGAGAAATTAACCGGGTGTTCCTAATAATCCTTTAGGTGAGTGTAGTGTCTACACTGCCAAATAGTGTCTACACTGCCAAATAGTGTCTACACTGCCAAATAGTGTCTACACTTCCAAATATTCTCCACACTGCCAAGTAGTATCTACAGTGTGAAATGTCTACACTCCCAAATATTCTCCACAAGGCCTAATAGTGTCTACACTGCCAAATGTCTACACTCCCAAATACTCTCCACACTGCCAAATAGTGTCTACACTGCCATATAGTGTGTACACTGGCAAATAGTGTCCACAACGCCAAGTAGTATCTACACTGCCAAATGTCTACACTGTCAAATACTCTCCACACTGCCAAACTACCCTCTACATGAGCAGGTAGACAATTGCATTCTTCTATCAAATGATGGTAACCGTGATCTTACAAAACAAATACAATAAGTGTAGAATAAAATAAATCGCCTGGTTTCAAAACAATCCTATTATTTATATAATTTATATAAACAACTGTATAACTCAAGAATATCTAAATGCTTAGGGATTAACTGGTACTGTCTGTTTTACCTAAAGTTTCCTAAACAACAAAGTAGTTTACTTCTAAAATAACTCTGTATAAGATTTAAATGCTTATTGCAACCCCAAAAGTAACTTTTACCCTAATAATATTAAAGTTAGATGGTCAAAATTAAGTTTATGGATAAAAGGTTTGGTGAAAGGTAAGTGTTATATTTAGTATTAAACGTACAATATGTAGTTTTTGGCCGCCAGGGGTCTTTCAATCAAAACAATAGCAAAAGATGTACTTGGATGACGTCGGGAATTAGCGTGGGATCATGGGTTTTGTTATCGTCGTCAATGACAACCTGCCAATCTAGCGTCTCCGGCAGAAAAAATGTTAACTAACAAAGTATTGTATTGTTAAAAATATTATAACTTTATTCACGTTATGTTTTGCGGTTCCCTGGAACTTACAGCAACTAGAGCAGTCAAAGGTTACATGACGCCATTGCCGGAAGACAAAATGAAACATCCCGTGTCTTCGAATTATATTACAAATTTCTCTTTGTTTGAAAGTTGGTGGAAACATTTAGGATAATGTAAGCACACTTATGAAATATATATAATATAGGTATAGATGTTTGCTTTTTTAATGCAAAGTACATTTTTTGTTATTGTTTTGTAAAACTACATATTGTACCTGGCAATGATAGGGTGAGTTTGTAAGGTAATCTCAGTGTAGTAGCATTTCATTTGACTATATTTTATTCCATTCAAACATGATGTATAGAAAAATACATGTAAAAACAACATTATATTGACATTTGATAATTGTCATTAGAGTTTATCTATACATGTAGACAGAATTGACGCGTCACCTGCTCATTCCTTTGCTTTCGGGGGACCATAATGCAGTTTGGGTTGTACGATATATACTCACTCACATCAATTTGTTTTTTGTTGATGTGGTCACTCTAAATGGTAATTGTTGTTTGTGTTTTCAGTAGTGTGTGTTCGTGTCTTGGGTTTGCTTGGAGGTTAATTTAGTTATTATTTAGTTAATCTGAGACAAAGTCCACTCAGACACTACTGGCTACCAGCCAAAACCTCTGTCCCTGAAGACGCCTCACTTACACGGCCCTTTGAGAGGAAGAAACAAGGAAGAGTACACACTAAAGATTTGATTACGATTATGATTCGCATACACTTGTAGATGGCTACTGTAGATTTGAGTCATTTGTTTGCCTGTGTGAAAATGGAATGTGAGAGGGTTCTTCCTTCTCTTGTAGATGATCCAGAGTCATGCTGGACCACCAGGTCCTTGTCTCTGAACCTGAAGAACCACTACAGCTCCAAAACACACAAGCCTATCACCTCCACCCCTGCGGGGCCACCCCAGAATCCCCAGGTGGACTGTGCCGAGTCCTACCTCAACCTTCTCAACCTGGAGAACGGGGCCGAACCACTGGGCTCCCCGAATGGGGGGGAGAAGGAGACAGGTACACTAACCAGACGGTCAGCCAATGGGAAGCCAGGAAGGAGAGACTGCTCGGAAGTGTCTTCCAATGAGATTGTGCGGTTTGAATCGAGGAATTCTACGGCCCTGGATGAAAGGTAAGCTGAAAAACAAATCTGAATGTAAACTGCATCAAACTGTACCAGCCATTCTTGAAGACAAACTATTATACAGTGGCAATATGTCGGGGTTATTCTTAATGCAGTACTCACCAGTGGAGGTCAGTGAATCCTAATTGAGGAGGATGGGCATACGTTCTGGACTGGGGTGAATTGTATGGAGTATTAAATCATTAAAACCAATGTGAGGTACCATTCCATTTGCCCCAGTCAAGGCAATAATATGAGCAAATCCTCCCCAATTAAGCTTCACCGACTGCCATTGGTACACAGACACACACCATTGGGATAACAGCACTAATTTGACTACCCAATGATTTCCCAGTTGGGTAAAATGTCCATAGAGCCTGCCACTAGGGGTGATAGTGAGCAATGTTTTATTAGATAGTGGATGACTGGTTCAGCCTCTTATGGTGATTCCAAAAATGTACCATCTTGTCCTCACTTTGATAGCAGTTCTAGTACAAGCACGCACACACACACTTCCTGTTTGTGATGATACCACAACTTCAGACCTCTTTTTGGCCAGTTGGAGACAGTGTGGATGTTGCCTTTCTTCATGTGGATGAGGAGCCAGAAGCTGCCAGGCCCTCATCCCCACAGACAAGAACAGGCAATGACAAGGAACCTTGTCAGCAAAAAGAGCCTGGGCTAATGGAAGTGTGACTCTAATCAAGAGATGACACAAGTGGGAGGGAAGGTGTAGAGTCTATAAGGAAGGAGGGATGAGATCTTAAAAAGAGGGAAGAGAGAATGCCAACTCATCATATTCTCTCTGCCCATCCATTGAAACTCAGTTTGAATGTGCATTCTGAAACTCCTCTGTGCTTAGAGAGAGAGACAGATCTAAATGAAAAGGCCGGCTAGCGGAAACAGGCTTTCTCAACTTGCTGAGTCTATCAGCAGGTCAGTGGATCTGCACTTTCTGACGTTACATTTGTCTGTATCACCATGAGTTCTCCTCTACAACCTCCTTATGTTTGATGCAGTCACACGTACGGCACACACACATGTCACCTGTGGTAATGGACCATGAGGTGTGTAATTGGCCATTAATGGGAGTGTAAATCAATGTTATCTCCACCATCAAATAGATGACCAAGAGAACAGTATACAGTATCAATCCTGGGTTATTCAGATGTAGTTGCATGTACATTGAAAATCCTGTAACTGTGCTTCAGACAATGCAGTGATGTGTAAGATATATTAGGGTCAATACAATATGTAAACAAAATACAATATGTAATAAAACAGTACAATACAATATTAATACAGTCAGCATGCTAACCTCCTCTTAGTTGGTGTGTTGTGGTTGTTGGTGATTAGGCCTGCTATCTTTTGTTAGATCAGCAGAATTGATAAGAGCTGCGTGTGGCCACAGTCGTGGGTATATAGGGAATACAGGGGAGACTGAGGACACATCCGTGTACCGGATGAGATCAGGAAGTGCTCAAACACAGCATCCCTACTCGGGTCTTCATTCTGCATTGTCTGGTGTCTTGGCCAACCAGCTTCCGATCCATGCTCTTCTCTTGGCCAACCAGCTTCCGATCCATGCTCTTCTCTCATCTTTGCACCTCAAAGATGGAACAAGCTTCACTGGAGGCTGGAACACCAGTCTGTACGCCCAGAAAATACATGGAACCCTACCTTTTCAATCCGTATCTAAATTAGTTCCACAGCCGCCATATTTGTTGTCTGTTTTTTTTCTAAACTACATTTATTATTGGTATTGTCTTCTTTCAAGCACAGACATTTGCCGGTTATTGATTGAATGATTCGAATGCGGTCACTACTAAGTTGTGGCTGTCTCACCGAGCTCCCTTAGATGTCTGCAGTTATGGCTCTGGATAAGAGCGCCTGCTAAGTGACTATAATGTACAAGGTGGATGATGTTGCCGTTCTTCACTACCTGAGGGCAGCCAGTCAAGATCCAGTTCCATATGGTGGTTTCAGATCCAAAGATGTGAGCTTTGGTGTGCAAGGAGGGCACTGCTGTGTTGGAGGCTGAGCTTAATTCGAGCATGGTCACATACATTACCCTCTTCAAAGCTTTACTTCTTCCTTCTCATTTTGCTCAGTATTTCTGCCGAGAGCGGTAAGGTGACTTGACACTTTGCTGCCCGTTAACAGCAGGAGGAGAATTGTGAATGGCCCGGCAGCCTGAGGAATCGTGTCTGCTTTTCAAACTTTTTGGCTAAATTGAGCTGTCGGCATGCAGAGGTGGGAATTTACTTGAGTAAAAATACTTTTCTGAGTTACTCTGAGTTCACACGTTTTGGGAAGTCCCTACGTAAGACCAAAATTAACAGGTAAAGAGAGTTCATATCTAAAGGAGTTGTTATAAAACAAATATAAAGAGTAAAGAAAATATCAACCATGGTCACTGGAAAGATATGAATGCTTTGTTTAAACCGAGAGCTTACGGCATCTTGCGCCCAAGGACACAACGACATTGGGCACTGCCGGGAATCAAACTGGCAGCCTTTCGACTACAAGTCTGACTCACTAATCGCTGAGCCATCTGACTCCTACATAGACCAGGAGAACACACATCCAAGAATGCTAGGAGGTGTTGCATTTCCATCAAATGGTCATAGAGTAGGGCTCTCAATATGCATACTACATACTAAATGTACGTACTGTGCAAGTGGTGGTAAAGTACACACTATTAACTATATAGTAAGCGAGTATGCTAGCATTGGGACATACTAACACGTCATAAAGTTTCATCTAAAATTAGACCACTTCCACAAGCGATGAAGCCCGGCGAATTTGAACATTAAACATTTGAAACAACCTGTTTATATATTTCATTTAAGTTTTATTTAAAATTGGTACAATAACAAAAAAACTCATGTAATGACACGTTTATTATTACCTAACTTTTGAATACTTACATTTAAACACTGCCAAAGAAGGACCAGCTTCGGGAAACCCCTTCTATTCTGTGTCGCAAAGGATTGTGGGATATATCAGCACAAAAAGCATGCAGGGTTGCATACTTTGAAAATCCCCCGGACGTAGTAGATTATCCGGGGTCTTCTGACATATTATAATTGTGTACTATGGTTTGGGACATACTAATCGTAGTACTATATTGTATGCATACAATGCATATTAAGATGCAGCCTATATTTTTCTTTATTTTTTTGGGGCCTGATCTGCTAAGACTGGACACGATTTGATTCCCTTTCAGATGTTTAAGCATTGTACCATTGCTACCACAACATGACTTCTGTTTTAGCTTGCCAATTTTGCCTTTTACCAGCCTCCCCCACACACAAACACACACACAAACGCACACACACAAATCAATGCTCCTCTCCCTAAAAACCCTGTAACTTTATTCCTCAACATATGGGCAAAATTATCTCGTTTGACAAAAATGCAGGGAAAACATGCATTAAAAAATTCCACCAGGAAACATCTAAACTTAAAGTTCAAACCTTGCTGTGATTTTTTTCCCAAGAATCTGTGTTGCACTGGAACAGTCCAAGTTTCCATTGAAGCCAGCTGGAGAGGCCTGACCCTAAGGCAGGACAGTGAAGCTGTTTAAATCTCTGTCTTCCTTGTTTCTAACCAAGGGCTCTCGCTGTTCTAGTATGATCTTCATCCCTGGCTCTCTAATATCTCTGGATCTGAAATGTTATTGCTGATTTCCTTCCTTTATCTAGTCTCTCTCTCTCTCTCTCTCTCTCTCTCTCGCTCTCTCTCGTTCTCTCTCTCTCTCTCTCTCTCTCTCTCTCTCTCTCTCTCTCTCTCTCTCTCTCTCTCTCTCTCTCTCTCTCTCTCTCTCTCTCCACCTCCTCCCTTAGAGTAACTGTAATGTAAATGATGATAATCTGATGTAATTCTGGCCTCCTCTACAGTACATTGAGCGAGGAGGACCAGCAGGTTATTACTGCACTGGGAGAGATATCCACATATAACCAGTCCAGTCAACAAAATAGTGGCTCCAATTATGTGTGTTTGCGCGTGTGTGTGTGCGTGTGCATGCCGTGCATTGTGTAGGTTATGTTTGTGTCGGAGCCGGATGTTTAACAGACATGGTTTGCCAGCTGTCTCTAAGACTACACTTGTTTCCCTTTGTAGTGCATTATGTAATGTTTTATGGAGTGTGTTATGTAGTGGGTTATGTAGTGCTTTATGTAGTGTGCTATGTAGTGCATTATGTAATGTTTTATGTAGTGTGTTATGTATTGTGTTATGTAGTGTGTTATGTAGTGTGTTATATAGTGTGTTATATAGTGCGTTATGTAATGCTTTATGTAGTGTGTTATATAGTGCATTATGTAATGCTTTATGTAGTGTGTTATATAGTGCATTATGTAATGCTTTATGTAGTGTTATATAGTGCGTTATTTAATGCTTTATGTAGTGTGTTATATAGTGCATTATGTAATGCTTTATGTAGTGTGTTATATAGTGCATTATTTAATGCTTTATGTAGTGTGTTATATAGTGCGTTATTTAATGCTTTATGTAGTGTTATATAGTGCATTATGTAATGCTTTATGTAGTGTCTTATGTAGTGTGTTATGTAATGTTGTATGTAGTGTGTTATATAGTGCATCATGTAATGCTTTATTTAGTGTGTTATAGTGCTGTATGTGATGCTTTATGTAGTGTATTATATAGTGCTTTGTGTAGTGTGTTATATAGTGCATTGTGTAGTGTGTTATATAGTGCATTGTGTAGTGTGTTATATAGTGCATTGTGTAGTGTGTTATACAGTGTGTTGTGTAGTGTGTTATATAGTGCATTGTGTAGTGTGTTATATAGTGCATTGTGTATTGTGTTATATAGTGCATTGTGTAGTGTGTTATACAGTGTGTTGTGTAGTGTGTTATATAGTTTGTTGTGTTGTGCATAACCAGGGCCAGGTAAAAAAAGAGTATGTAGCAAACATAAGAACATTATGTCTGAGACTGAAGGGAGACATCTGGGACGTTTGTACCCACCTAATCTCAACTACTTTCTTTTCTCCAGTTCTCAAGCAAACACCCATGATGCCCCACCTGTCTTTCTTCCCTCTGTCTCTCCTCCACTGGACAGCAGATTTGATCTTTTTCGATTTCCTTTGATATTCTGGACATTGCCTGTAAATCAATATTTACCGCCTTAGCAGCATTGCTTTATGTTGTCACAGCCAATCCCTGCTTCTGCAGCAATCACAGACTCACATCCCATCTCCTTAATTCAACATTCCCCAATTGACTAGCACAAGTTAACACATTTTTCAGTCTAGTACACTACAGTTGTATGCAAAAGTTTGGACACCCCCGAAAAATAAATGATGTTACAATGAATCTTTGTGTAAACTGAAGTGACACATGCCACCTTTCTCCAACACTTAGTACAGTATTATGATTAATTAGCATTTATTATATATTTAAAAAAACTAAATATTAAAGTCATTTTAACATGTGCAGACGTTTAAGAAACATTTCAGACCATTCCTAATTGCATATTAAAACAATGATTATTTAGAAAGTTTGACTATTTGGGCTTCAATTCATCAGGTGACGTTAATTCCAACTACTACTCTGAAGTAACGCCATACTTTCTAATCTGTCAGACTGTAGTGGTTGTCTGGTTTCAACCCTGGGCTCCTCTAAGCTGAGAGATTTGATTACATTTTTGTAGTGGTATTTTTTGTTATTCTTCTGGACAGGACAGTAGGAAGCAAAGGCTAAGGGTACAGGAATGTAGAGGGAGAAATAAAGGAAGGGCACAGACAGAGGCTAAGCTGGGTGGCACGTGTCTTTCAGAGTCGGGACCTTAGAGTAGATTGCTACACCAAACTCTGGTACAATATTTATTTATTATTGATGAAGAAAATACAGTCTAGTCTTAGGGCTTCTGCTAATATTTTTGTATGCTGCACAAAATGTCCCAGAGCATTATGGGGTGGCATAGTGCATTGCTTTGCATGACAGCTACCTTACAGTGGACACATGTTCAAACATGACCACGGCTTCTCTGACTTTGCCCAGACTTGCCGCACAAATCAGTGCAAATTGGCCAAGTACTGCCCAGGTTGAGGGGTATATAGGCCAGATTTTCTACCTTGCAACATTGCTCTCCAGCAACTCCTTGTGTGCAGATCGAGTGCCTGCGAGTTCAATCGCAGAAGTATAGTTAATGAGTATGACCCTCAGTGTACTGACTAAAGGCTGATATGAGTCGTCCGGCTTTGCGACGTGGTTGGATGAACCATGTGAGCGCCCTTCACCAATCCTGCATTTGTCCAAAGAGTTGTGGAGCTAAGGACAAGGCATGGCTGGTGAGATTTAAACATGACCATTTGGCCGGTTGGGGAAGAACACAGTAAAAATCAACCCCCCCCAAAAGAAAAATGTCCAGAAGCATTATATTTTCCTGCAGCACTATGTTCTATTTGTAAATGTTTTTAATATTAGGCAAGATGTTGTTAAGATAAAAGAATGCGTATCATTCACGTATTTTACCCTGCCCCTGGGAGATTGGACTCTTTCCTTTAATTCTTTAAAATATGATGACGAGGGGCGCACACATAATTCATCCAACCACATCTTTTCGCACTGTTTATCCAACATTTTTACATTTACCAACTATACTTCCGTGATTGTCATGATTCTCCATGGTGGTGTCAAAAGGAAGGAGACAAATGCGAAGGTTTTCAAACTCAAACGGTGTTTAATACGGAAAACACTCTTTTACAAAAGAATACTGCCGCGAGGGGCAAACACTACAAATACGAATATGAGGACATGCAACACAGGCTGACATTACTAATAACCGACAAAGGAAATAACAAACACACAGAAACTATATACTGGACTTACTGAGGGTAAAACGAAAACATCTGTGAATGATAGAGAGAATACTGGTGATCTATAGGCTGAGGGAAAACAGGTGATGAGAGTAGCGGGAACTGAAACCAAAACAATGCCTACGGGAGAGAAATCTAAAACACACAATACACGGAACCTGTAGTATCCCCTTAGGGGGGATCGTTACAGTGATTGAATTTATAGGCGCCCAATTTGCACACAAGGAGCTGCTGGAAAGCGACTTGGCCAGGCAGACGATTTGTCTCATCTATCACAAATTCCGGGAATGTAACGTCCAGCCCTGTGTGGGTTTTGTATGGACTATTTCTGTTCTAGTTGCTTCCCTGTGTGTGTCTTTTATTTAGAGTGCTTCCCTGTGTTTATGGTTTTGTTTAGTTCCCCCTAGTGTTCGTTCAGTGCTTTGCATGGTGTTTCAGTTCTGCCTTACGTGTTATGTTTTCCTTGTGTTTCTTTTATGCTGTGTGTGTTGTTTTGTTTTTGGTTCCCGCTTCCATGTCACATGCCCATATCACATGTCCTCCGTCAGCCTATAGATCATCATCATGTTAATCCCAGTACACAGGTGTTTCCTTTTTCCCTCATTTGGTTTGGTATTTAGTTTGTGGTTTGTAGTTATTCCCCTGTCGCTTATCGTTCGTATTGTCGTATTCATGTTTATGTGCTTAAGTCCTGTTTTGGCCCCACGTGGCAGTTTTGATTTCTAATAAGTTCAGTGAATAAATATTATCATCGGAAATACTTCGCAATTGTCTCTCTTTCAACACCAACATGGATAACCATGACAGGGCAGTGCTATCCAAATTTTGGCTGCCTCATTCTGGAGGTCCAGGGAAAGTCGGAGAACCCACAGTCAATCTTGAACCACTGACTATCATGACGTAGACTGTCCTGCAATGCCCACTATACCACTCAGACCTCTGGGAGTTTGGACTTTCACAGATCACATGTTACCCATGTACAACACACACAAACACACACACACTCACTCACTCACTTACTCACTCACTCACTCACTCACTCACTCACTCACTCACTAACTCACTCACTCACTCACTCTGACAGACAGACAGACAGACAGACAGACAGACAGACAGACAGACAGACAGGACTCTGTCTACATCTTTCCCTGTTATGTCAGTGTAGAGCTTTCCTCTCCTCCTCTCTCACTCTGACACAATTCCTCTCTCCTTCACACTATAAGAAATGGTAGAACAGAGGAGAGAGTCTTTTGCGACCTCTGTTCATTTTCCTTCATGTCTTTCTCTCTCTGTCTTTCTCTCTCTGTCTTTCTCTCTCTGTCTTTCTCTCTCTGTCTTTCTCTCTCTGTCTTTCTCTCTCTGTCTTTCTCTCTCTGTCTTTCTCTCTCT
>JACXGM010029516.1:0-13634 GCA_016801145.1 Umbra pygmaea
CACACTGATCACAACAATAAGGTTTTTCTCCAGTGTGTATTCTCTGATGTGTAACCAAATGTCCTGAGCGAGCAAATCTCATTCCACACTGATCACAACCATAAGGTTTTTCTCCAGTGTGTATTCGCTGATGAACCTTTAATTCATTTGAAGTAAGAAAACTGCTACCACAGTCTAAGCATTGGTAAGGCTTCTCTCCGGTGTGTATTCTCTGATGTGTAACCAGGTGTCTTGATTGCGTGAATCTCTTTCCACACTGATCACAACCATAAGGCTTCTCTCCAGTGTGTCTGTGTTGATGCTTTTTGAGGAGTTTGGTTTTAGAAATGCTCTTCTTTTTCTTGTCAAGATGTTGTTCAGTCTCTCCTGATGATAAGTTCCTCCCACTGAGGGGACAGTTAGAGCTGTGCACTGTAAAACAAACATAAACAAACAGGGATGGTTCAGTCTTCACAAAACAAGGTTTATTTCAATAATAAAATATCTTCAATGTGAAATTGCATTAATCTTTGTCTTAATTGTCTGTATTCATCTATAATTCTGGCATTTCAACAGTTGGAATCTCCACCTCAAAATACCACAATCCAGAAATCTGCAGTGGCATGTGATTAAATAAAATGTACACAGAATTAGTCGTCATCATTTCTATGAAGCTCTAGTTCATATGTCGGTAGGTCAGTTGCAGGCTGGGCAAAAAAGTTATGAATCCAGCGGTCTACATTCTCCAATTCAGGGTTTCAGGGAAGTCAAATGCTGGGTTGTCATATTTAAAGGAAGATTCCACAGTAAATCAAATTCTTAATATAGTTTTTAAAAACTTACTGTAGATGATTTATGTCATATACAATGCTGTGCCTGCCAATGCTGCTTCTGTATCAGTTTGCACTTGAAACCACAAGGTCCAGAATTCAAAGCTAACTTAGTTCCCACTCCCTAGCGAGTAACTTCCAGTTACGTCCAATGTAGCGTAAAAGCCTTTGTTGTAGTTAGCCATTTTACCATTTATTCTAACGCTACTTTCAGTCAATAATTCTCACAAAGTCCTTAGAGATTTTTACCACCTACCTAGCTCCAAATGGTACAGAATGAGCAATATTCTTTGACACATTCTTTTTTATTTAATGTCACGTTTATCCAAGTATATACACAAACAAATAAGACGCTACAGGATACTAATCAACTAAAACCTACACTACACCCAGCAGATTGCCCACATTCCCTGAATGACAATTCCTGGCTTTGGCTAGAGTAGCTTCCTGTGATGTCCAATGTAGTGAAATAAGCCTGCGGCCTAGTTAGCAATTTTACCATCTATTCTAATGCTACTTTCAGTCAATAATTTCACTATGTCTAGGTGGTCTGCATGGGGTACTTTTTTCTATACTTAGACGAACAATATGTAGTTTTTGGCAGCTAGGGGTTCTCTCAATCAAAACAATAGCAAAAGATGTACTTGGATGACGTCGGGAAGTTGCGTGGGATCATGGGTTTTGTTATCGTCGTCAATGACAACCTTCCAATCTAGTGTCTCCGGCAGAAAAAAATTTCGCTGACAAAGTAATGTATTGTTAACAATATTATAACTTTATTCACGTTATGTTTGGCGGTTCCCTGGAACTTAAGAGCAACTAGAGCAGTCAAAGGCTATATGACGCCATTGATGGAAGACAAAATGAAACGTCCCGTGTCTTTGAACTATATATTACAAATTTCTCGGGGTTTGAAAGTTGGTGGAAACATTTATGATAATGTAAGTACACAACTAAAAATTATATAATATAAGTATAGTGATGTTTGCTTTTTTAATGCAAAGTACGTCTTTTGTTATTGTTTTGGAAAATTAAATGTTGTACCTTTAACCAGGTATGTTTTCTGAAAACAAGTTCTGTAAAATTGGATTTTTCTTTTAATTCTGTGATTTCTGTTGAATTAAAATATATAAAACAAATTGTGGTGATTCTACTTTTTATCTCAAACCTCCATATAAACACAGGGCCAGGGGTTCTTAAACATTTTTGGTTACTGTGGCACAAATGGTCCTAGTACCCATGGTTGGGAACCACTACCCAGGCAGAAGTGGCTTGCTCAACACATTTTTTCAACCATCTGTGACTAGAAAAACTATTTGGAAAGGTTGCATTTAAAAGCCCACACCTAAAACTACAATATAGAAAATACTACTTTTACGGTTTGCACGTGCATTGCCAGATATAGAAAGAAAATGTAGCCTATGATCAAAGTAATTATTTCCTGACATTCACAAAATGTGCATAGGTACCGTATTTGTCATGTTAATAGGGCCTACTTTCTTTCTTCTTCTTCTAACAGAAGAGTTTAGCCAATATAAGAACTAACATTTCTGTTATAACACCTATTCTACACCGCAATATTTGTTAAATTTGTAAATTAATTTTCTAATAACCTGTTTGGAAAACGTATGGGATTACTAGTAAAATAATCCAAGCATTAGTTTAATTAGCTCCCATCAAAACTGCAAATAGCATGACAATGAGCCTAAGCACAAGG
Source organism: Umbra pygmaea (assembly GCA_016801145.1). NCBI lineage: Eukaryota > Metazoa > Chordata > Actinopteri > Esociformes > Umbridae > Umbra > Umbra pygmaea. The sequence continues at coordinate 2,527 of JACXGM010029516.1, forward strand.
TCATGTTGACCCCCCTAGTTGTTACAGCAGAAAAAGATGAACGTTCTGGAGCGGCCATCACAATCTCCTGACCTTATATCATCGAGACACTCTGGGGAGATCTCAAACATGCGGTTCATGCAAGACGACCATTGACGTTGCATGACCTGGAGGCATTTTGCCAAGACGAATGGGCAGCTATATCACCTGCAAGAACTTGGGGCCTCAAACAACTATGACAAACGACTGCATGCTATCATTGATGCTAAAGGGGGCAATATGCCGTATTGAAAACGGATGGTACGCAGACTTTTGAACAGGGGTAATTTACTATTTTCTTTGTTAATATGTTTTGTTTTAGGATTATGTATAAATGATGAATATCATGTGAAACAAAACAATTGTTTTGCCTGCTCACTCATGTTTTTGTATGCAAACGTTTTAGCACAAGTGTAAGCTGCTCTGGTAAAATAAGAGCACCGCTCCAATTATAAGCGCAGACTCAATGAACACCCCTGCCTATCAGACTCCTTTTAGTTAGTAACCAGTTTGAAATTAAGTTTTAAATAGCAATGGAAAAATACATTGACTTGTGTAATTAAATAACTACATAATCAATATCAAATTTTTTGTTAATCATGTTTTTGTTTACAAACTTGTTATTCTAGAAATTTAGGCAGTGCAAAAAGCCTATCAGACTAAATACAAAGTGACAACAAAAGTAACAACTTCCCCATGAATCGGACTAAACAAATGGACTAATAGGTGAAAAGTTCACTATCTTAATTAAGGGATTTCATACTTTGATATGCATCAACCTTTGCATTTTTATTTTGAAGGTTCTCAATATTCCAAACCTATCACTTGATTTTCCTTGCCAGAACAACAGTGCTGAGAAAACCCCATAAAATTGCATTACCATTCTTCTGCTGTGGGGCACACACTTGGTTTATCCAATCACATGTCGCAGAGCCATTAATTCTTAACGCAATGTTCAAGAACACAGAGTTGGTTGAGTGTAATTCAGGTGCACCAGCCAGTGAAACAGCAACTAAATGTAGCCTATTGGTCTAGCAATAAATTGCAGTGAAAAAATTAATTATATTATATTACTCTATAAACTCTGGGATTTTCATTTTACTTTGAAGTAATGATTTTTGACACCATCTTTATCAATAACCATATGATATTGAACTGGTGGATTTTTTTATCTTTAATAATACCAGTCCGTACCAGTACCCCACCTCTACCTTGCAGATGTCTGAGTTGAAGTGGAGCACTGTGCTCGTTACTGATCCAGCCACGGGCCCATCCATCTGGTCCGTCAAGAGTTACTTATCTCATCAGCCCAAAAAACCTTTGAAAAATCTGTCTTCAGATATTTCTTGTCCCAGTCTTGACGTTTCAACTTATGTGTATTGTTCAGTGGTGGTCAGGTTTCAGCCTTCCTTACCTTGGCCATGTCTCTGAGCCTTGTACTTCTGGTCACTCCAAGCAGGTTGCAGTTCTGTAATATGACAGGACTGGAGGATAATGGGTTCTTCTCCTTAGGCCACACACTAGCTACATCTGAGCTGACCACCAACTGTAAGTTTGGTTAGGGTGCCTTGACCGTGTGCCAGTTTAGTTTTAGTGTTTGTGTTTGGGGAGATAGGACAGGTTAGGGGGTGGGGGAATTTTGTTTGCTTTCTTTGTTTGTTTTGGTACCATCCAGTCCTCTTCATTCCCCAAATTTTTTTTACCGTGGCATAATAAAAGCCTTGTTTAAACTGTATATTTCTATCTCTGTGTCTGTGCTTACACCTACAAACCCCCGCCTCTTTTTCTGACCACAGGGTGTCCTTGTGCACAGGGTTTGACATCCCCTCCCCTCACGGGGACCAGAACGTAAAAACAAGCTGGTCACGAAATTTAGAAGACCTCACAAAAAACGAACGACTAACGTATGCTAACAAACTGCAAATCATAGGCACTTGTGACCCACATGCAGCACCCGCCGCGTTGTTTACACCTTTAAAAACAGCGACATTGCTGCAGGAGCTGAACTTTGGGGACATGTATTTGTCTTCTGGAAAATCCATTTCCTTACACTGCTTCACAATTAACCATACAAACATACAGAGTGCTCTCTGTAATTTAGATCAGGGTGAGTGAATAATTCAGTCATTTGGGCTGTGAAGGGCAAGAAATTCTTCATTGTCAAAGTGAAGGTGAGTGCTAATTTATCTAAACATTACTACTGGGTCTATTGGTGATCAGCGTAGCTTAGTGCAGCCAGTATTACACTGAATCTTGTGACAAATTTTACGATAATATAAATGTTTTCCTGATGTCCGGTAAACCCCTCCTACAGTTTAAATTAGCCTATTAGGTGAATTGATTATTTAATAACTTGTGAATTTGCATTATGATTCACCTTTGATTAAACTTTGGTTCATCAGTAAATCGGGACCCTCTACCACCAAATAATTTCTTCCTGTATTAACATTGATATTAATTTAACGAACTCCTATGATAACATTAGTTCAGCCAGCTAAACCTCTAGTTTATCTAAGCCACTGATTGGTGCAGACGAAAACAGACCACATCATTCATTACAATTATTGCATGTAGATATGATGAATGCAAATGCAATATTTACTAATGTGGATTTTTTACCACAACTTACCTGTAATGAAATGTTCGCTACAAAGATGAGTGTACTTTGACGGCTGCCATTCTGTGGCCATCTCTTTGTCAGGGAAGGTTGTATGTCTAATTGCACAAATACAAACCTCCTCTCTGATTTGACTTTTCGGATTGAATTCTGTATAAAGACAACCCAGTCTTGTCTCCTCTTCAGAGCATCTAATGGAACAGCAACTATCTGGCATTTTGAAATTAAATTATCAAACAATGGCGGGTAATGGAAGGTTACTTGTTATTGGCCGCAAAGCGGGGCGTTCCCATATGCCATTATGTCATGAAAACTATGAATTTCCTGGGATGTCCTAAATACTGCTGCAGAGCAACTTGCATAGGGAATCCAGGCCTTTACTGACTTCAATGGGAGAGTGGTGTTGGGTCCAAAATTGATGTGTTAGAAGCAGGAAAATAGGCAACTGTAAGGATTTGAATTTCTTTGACAAGGGCCAAATTGTGATGGCTAGATGACTGGGTCGAGCATCTCCAAAACTGCAGCTCTTGTGTGGTGTTCCTGGTCTGCAGTGGTCAGTAGTACTTATCAAAAGTAATAAAACGTCTTGTATTCTTGACCTTGTTTGTATACTGTGTTGTTGTAGTATATTGCTGTACATTCTGTAAATCTTATCCAATAAAAAAAGCTAAAAATGCTATCAGTAAAATTCCCAAAAAGTATATTTCCTAACAAATATTCTTGTACCAAAGCCCTACAAAATAACTTTATGAATTAACATTTACTAAATACAGAATCACATTTCTCTACAGACATCTTAAGTGCAAAGAAACAGAAAAGTCCAAATTATTTCAAAATCTTCCGTTAGTGTTCCTGTTTTTTAGACAAACAGTAGCTACAGTACTCACCGATGTTTATCAGACTTCTCTCCTCCTCTTCCTTCGCCAATATAACACTAATCTCCCCCTTCTCTTTCATTCCAAAAACCGTACCAGTTGTTTCGTATTTCTCATTTTTTACAGTAGCATCCTCTTCTTTCACACTAACACATTTCTCTTCTTTTTTCACTGTAACAGCTTCACTTTCTACTTCTATTTTATTTGCGACAGATTCTTCGTTCTCTTGTTTAACTCGAGTTTGCTTATCTTCAGAATGAGGGAAGTGCATGGTGATCAGGTTAGTTCTAGGCCACATTAGCAATTAAATTTGATCACTGCTATCAACGAAACGTTAAAAGAAAATGTTTAAAACACAGAAACAAATATAAATCGAGATAGTCAAAAGACAATGGTCCGAAAGCTGTCTTTGTTAGCTATGGATATTTCTAAATTGTGTCTTCTTCTTGCTGGTAACAATAGAAGTACATCCGGGTCAAGAAATTCCCAAATAAATTTCAAAATAGTGTTCCGAGATTAATTAAGAGAAGTGTCATAAAACTGAATTTATTCATGATTATACAAAAAACACGATACAAACCTGTACAAAAACGAACAATGATTCGTATTTTTTCCTACTGAACTAACGTTTCCTTAAAATGTGTATATTAAATAATGTTTCAAGGGTAAGAGAGTGCGTAGTGTCAGACTTCACATTGGTCAAATAATTTTAAACTGCATACACAAACGTTGTTGACATTTATTTCCGCAAACACAATTGGCCACAATGGCTATTGTTGTACATGGAATACGTATTACCTCATATTTCAAAAACATAGTGTATTGAGGAAATACTGAGGAGAGTGTCTACTAACCAAATAATATTAGTTTTTGACCACCACTGTGTGCTAGATTTAGAAACAATATTATTGACCGCTACCTGGGCCCCATTAGAATACACTGCAATGCACTGTAAGTGGAATACTGTACATATTCCCTCAACACAAAAACAATAGTGTGAACTGGACAATGTATTGTAGGAAACACTTAAGAGAGTGTATAGAATCAACGTATGTGGTCAAATAATTTTAACTGTATAAACTCAAACGTTGTTGGCATTTTACTAGGCTGTATATGGAATAAATATTGCCTCATATTTCAAAAACCACACACACACTGGACAATGGACCACTGATCTCACTTATGGACCAGTAGCTGCTGCGTCTGGCCCAGTAGATTATTGTCAAATGGTGCAATTCTGTGTCAAATGCATTATTATTTATACATTTTATTGATTTGGTCTCGTGTTTCCTGGGTATGTAATGAATGGGAAAATATTGTATGTTGGACATGTTAATGACATCTGCTAAATCTAAAACACGCAGTTAATTTGCAAGGTGCTGTGAATGGGGGCATCAGCTGCTCTACACAGAGCTTCATCAAGAGCATGTCTGAAAAGCATCCCAAAAATGAACAATGTCCTTATTTCCAGTGGTTGGCAAACATTTTTGGTTACTGTATGGGTTATGGAGTGGCCGAGGGGCACTGGTAGGAGTTCTGGAATGGCCCTGGTATGGTTTGAGGGGTAGAAAGTGTAGATATTAAGGACTTGATGGACTGAAGGTTCCACAAATTCAAGCACTATCTACCTACATTTTGCATTCACAGTAGATTGTTTCAGGGACCTCAGGGTACCTTTTAGCCTGAAGCATCTAATGGTCAGAGGCCCATGGGAAAGTCCCTTTTGCCAGTCCATAATCTGGCTTTGATTAGCGTACCAATTGTGACTGATTCAGAGGTCACATTAACGCAGGATTCTGCAGAAAAATTATTAAAAAGTATTTATGTGTTTTGCATTCTGAAAACGCATGTGTATTTGACATGAGATTCCATTTAAAACATTTATTGTTCATTAAAGGACAATTCCAGTGCAAAATGAACCTAGGGGTTAATAACGCAATGGTACCGAGTCAACCGTTCTCTGGGATTTGTTTTTATGCTAATCAAATGTGCCCAGTTTTAGTGCGAACTGATAATTACCTTATAACGCTAGTTGTGAAAGCACGGATGAAGTAAAAAAAAATTGCTCTTTTATTCCACTAACAAGGCTCAAAATAGCACCACACTTTCACGGTAGCATAATGAGGGTCCCTACATGCAAACCGAAGCATTGAGAACTTCGTAAGAGTACAGACAGTTTATTAAAAAAATAGTTTAAAAGACAGTACTGTTCGTGTATACAGACATCTTGGCAAAACTCGACCAGTTGAACCACGAACGCCGTGCTACGTGAGCTGAACTGTGACTTGGAATCTCCCATGGCAAGAGATTTTTCGGTCATTATTGCAGATCAGTGAGCAAGACTTACAGCTGGCGATGCAAACTAAAATCGAACACAATTTGCTCACAGTTCAGCAGTTAGAACTCTGCGATCCCTTGACTCTGTTTATCACAGTGGCCTTTGTTTTATTATGACAGTTTTAATACTCATCACGGCATTCTTTTCCCAGAAAGTAGGTTTGACATCATCAAAGACCCATAGACTACTACACAACTCTCTGTTTATAAAGCCTTTTTCCCTAGGCTCCCATCTTAAATGTCATCCCTGTTGAAGCTTAGTTTTAGAATATAATCCAAGGGTTGGTTAACATTAATGACTCATTTTGTAAACACAAGCTTGTTTGATATGGTTTAGCACCTAATGTTTGTAATGGCATCTTGTTGGTATTTCATTTGGAAGCCTTAGAGCCCATGGGTAGTTTAATAGAAGAAGAAGAAGAAGAAGAAGTTTTATGTATATAGCGCCTTTCCGTAGCTCAAGGCCGCTTTACATTATACAGTACAAAAAACACCCAGACACTCAGACATAAATTACAATCACATGGATACAGATAATCACATCAGACAAAATGCATGTTAAACAGATATGTTTTTAACTGGGTCTTGAATATAGCCATGGATGAGGTATTACGTAATGTGAGAGGTAGCGAGTTCCATAATTTAGGAGCATTAACACTAAATGACCTTCCACCTACAGTAGACAACCGGAAACGAGGGATGGACAATAAACCAAGTTCAGCTGATCTAAGGGACCGGGCAGGGCGGTAAGGGTGGAGTAAGTCAGAAAGATATTGAGGGGCAAGACCATTTAATGCTTTAAATGTTAGCAGCAATACCTTAAAGTGGATGCGTGATGCCACAGGTAGCCAGTGAAGTTCATGAAGTAAAGGTGTAACATGAGCAGAGCGCCTAGTCGAGGTGAGCAGTCTAGCTGCAGAGTTCTGAACGTACTGTAATCTTGCAATTAGTTTTTTGGGAAGACCAAGAAATAAGGCATTGCAATAGTCCAGGCGTGATGTGATTAATGCATGAATTAAAGTTTCAGCATCAGCATCAGCTACAGCGAGAGAGGATCGTAGACAAGCAATGTTACGAATTGTACTGGCTAAGGATATTTTCATTGATTAATGTGTTCGTTTTATAGAAAACTGTGTATGTCTGATTTCAAAGACTTTAACTATCCATCTGAGTACAATTCAGAGCATTATTAAGAAGTGGAAAGTGTATGGCACCACCAACACCTTGCCTAGATAGGGCCGTCCCTCAGAAACTTAATGACCAGAGGGAGGAGTATATTGATCAGGAAAGCTACCAAGAAGCCAATGGCAATTTTGAAGGACTTACCAGTCCTTATTACTGAGTTTGTTGTCACAATCTCAAAAGTTTTACCTTGTGTGGCAAGGTGGCCTCTTCTGAGAAAGGGCCACGGAGTCTGATTTGCACTTTGCAGAAAAACACTTGGAAGATTCTAATGCCATGTGGCAAAAGGTTTTATGGTGAAATGAGACCAAGATTGAACATTACAGAATGAACTGCAAGCGTTATGTTTAGTGAAAACCAAACAGCACACCACCCAAAACTCACCATACCTACTGTGAAGCAAGGCGGTGCCAAATTATGTTGTGGGGGTGTTGTTCCTCAGTGGAGACTGAGCAATTGGTCAGGATTAAAGGGAAAATGGATGCTGCCAAGTACACCCAAATTCTTGAGGAAAACCTGCAGCCATCTGCTAGACGGCTGAAGATGGGCAGGTGGTTCACCTTCCAGCACGACAACGACCCTAAACATATCGCCAAAACAACTACGCATTCAAAAGGTGAATTACCAAGAGTGGCTACGTCAGAGCCCTGACCAAAATCAGCTGAACTGTAAGCAATTTGTGTTTTCACATTGCCAGCTGTAAGTCTTGCTCATTGATCTGCATGAATGACCGCAAAACCTCTTGCCATTGACTATTCCAAGTCACAGTTCAGCTCAAGTAGCACAGAGTTTGTGGTTTGACTAATCGAGTCGGTTTCCGAAGATGGCGGCTGCCTTGTAGACACGAACGGTAATGTCTTTTAAACTATATTTCTAATAACTTGTCTGTAGACTTACAAAGTTCTCAAAGCTTCAGTTTGCATGTAAGGATTCTCATTATGCTACCGTGGAAGTGTGGTGCTATTTTTAGCCTTGTTAGTGGTCTATAATAGCAATTTATTTTTATCTCATCTATGCCCACATAACTATAAGGTAATTTTTAGTTCGCACTAAAACTGGGCACATTTGATTAGCATGGAAACATATCCCAGAGAGCGGTCAACTCGGTACCAATGTATTATTAACGCCTAGGTTCATTTTTGCATGAACCTAGTTGCCCTTTAAGGAAAGGACCACAACCTATGCTAGTCTAAATGTTGTAAGACAAATATATATTCATATACATTACACCCGGGCTTACACCAAAGTCCAATATACAATAGATAAAAGTTATGAGCTATCTTCTCTGTCATAGTCATCCGTTCTCTGTATTCTGCCACTAGAACAGAAGAGTGGGGCCTGCTCTTTTAGGCCTTACTAACAGATACGACACCCTGCAGTAATTGCGCTGCCTTGATTCTCTCCCTCCCAGAGAGAACGGAAAAGCCCGTCTCCACTCAAATTACCTAACAGGCCTCAGAATCTTAGGTGCATAACACCCTCGTCTAGTTATACCATTCTAAACTGTTTAAACTGTATTTAAGATGCTCTCACAGAATTTCTTTCCTCAACAATCTGGTAGCTTGCTAGTAGGCTACGTTATATTTGCTCGCAGCTAATATTTAAACTCAATGAAAACATTTGTTTAGTACAGGAAAAAGAGTACAGATGAAACGGTCTGCTGCTGCTATCAAATGCCATGGGTGATAAAGAAGATACCTGCTGAAAAGGTTAGCTGGTCAGTTTTTCAAGTTGGGACTAATGTGAAGTTTGTGGGCAGGTGGAGGAGTACAGGGGTACGATCAATGAGTTTGTGGTGCGGTGCGAACAGAACCACCTTCAGCTCAACGTAAAACTAAGGAGATGTTGGTGGACTTCAGGAGAGTCAAGACCCAACCAACTGCAGTCCCTCTAGTCCCTTGATGTGGAGGTGGTTGGGTCATGTAAATTCCTGGGAGTCCACCTGGACAGCAGGCTGGAATGGGCTGGTAACACATGGGCTCTGTACAAAAGGACCAAAGCAGACTTTTTGAGGAGGCTAAGGTCCTTTAACATGTGCAGTACACTACTGCATACTTTCTATCAGTCTGTGGTGGCCAGCGCCATCTTCTTTGCAGTGGTGGGCACCAACATGAAGGCTGGTGATGCTTCTCGGCTGAATATGTTGTTCAGGAAGGTCAGCACTGTTATAGGGATTCATCTTGAGAGCCTGGAGCGGGTGGAGAGAAGGATCCATCATGGACAACGTCACCCAGCCTCTGCATGCATGAAGCAGAGAAGCACCTTCAGTAGCAGACGTTGTGCCAAAGAGCACTATAGGAGATCCTTCCTGCCAGCAGCTATTAGACTATTTAATGCCTCACCTGGGTGCCGTGCTGCAGGCAGAATGTACTTGGGTGTTAAGACCGAGTCTAATTGTTATCCGTGAATAACTATCTGATTAGCCATTACTCCAGACTTACTCAATTAGCACTCAGTTTTTATAGGACTGTTTATTTATATGGATATAGTTGTCACGTTTAATTTAACACACATTAACCATGCAGTTATTCAAATATTCATTTTATCTGTAGATTTAGACAGACTAGATATTTAAATTATTTATTCATTTACATCAATTACCAATTTTATTTAATCTTTCCTGTTATCCAACTCTATAGTTAAACTTGCAAATATATATAGTATTACACTTGCAATTATTGTATAATTCCTTCCAACACTCAATATCAACGATAGTGAACTTATTGAGTTCCCCCCCCCCAGCTTGTTGCACTCCAGAGTCCAGACACCTTGTATTTTATAATGTTTTCATACTGCCGCATTATGTACTTTTATCATGTATTGTGTATTTGTCTTTTTGTGCATCTCAGGTTTATTTTGCACCAGTTCAGTGTTAATTGTTAATTGTTGCTCCTTGGCAAAGGAATTTCCCCTTGGGCATCTATACCTAAATTTACATTTATAACCAACAAATTCCACCACACAGAGCAGTCTACGCAGACAATATAAATACTTTTGTCCAACCATCATCATGATGACTTTCCACTTTAAGATAAGTCAATATAATAAAATATATGGAATGGTAATATAATTTGAAATACCAAATTTGGAATTGATTTGTTTTAATTACTTATTATATGACCTAAAGATAGAAGTGAATTTGACCCTCAATTCGTGTTTGGTCTGAATTAAGCATAACACAAACAAGCTAAGCTACAGTGGTGCTCCGAAGTCTCTGAACCCTTTAGAATTGTCTATATTTCTGCATAAATATGACTTAAATCATTACCAGATTTTCACATAAGTCCTAGAAGTTTATAACAAAAATCTACTTAAAGAAATGTATTATACTAAAGAAAATTATTATACTTGGTAATTTATTTATTCATGAAAATGAACCATTATTACATGTCTGCAAGTGGCAAAAGTATGTGAACCTTTGCTTTCATCATCTGGTGCAACCTCCTTGTGCACCAATAACTACAACTAAATGTTTCTCGGAACTAGGGCTGCACGATATTGGAAATAAATTACATTGCGATGTTTTGTTTCCCAACGATATATATTGCGATATTGCAAGCCATCAATGTAGGCTACAGTCAATAATTACCATTCCATGATACTAATAATTTCACTAATAAACAAGCTTCATTCTCTCTAAACAGAAAAGCAGTACTTATTTTTTTTGATAAAACAGCAGCTTTACACCAACCCCCGATTGGTTTATAATAGAACTATTATTTTAGTTCACAATCTTTTGTTTTTAAGTCAACTTTTTTAGCCAACGTGCCAAAGTAAAACACTGTTGGTCATAATCATGGCTAAGTAAATGTGACGGCGTGTAATTGCAACATATCTTTACGATATGAAACGTTATTGCGTTTGTTATTTCTTTCTGTCATTGACAGCCTTTCTGTTAAGATGTCACACTGGCAAAGGCATCGCAAATATTGTTTTGTTTTGATTGACATCCGAAATTAGATTTTGTACTCGTCGTAAAGAGCTTTTTGGTGCCGTTTTAAGTGATCAGACAAATGGGTGGTTTTTCCTTTTTTGTAGCCACAACTTTATAACACTCCTGACAAAGTACCTGTTTTTGG
>JACXGM010029518.1:0-13922 GCA_016801145.1 Umbra pygmaea
ACTTACTTACTTACTTACTTACTTACTTACTTACTTACTTACTTACTTACTTACTTACTTACTTACTTACTTACTTACTTACTTACTTACTTACTTACTTACTTACTTACTTACTTACTTACTTACTTACTTACTTACTTACTTACTTACTTACTTACTTACTTACTTACTTACTTACTTACTTACTTACTTACTTACTATAATATCGCTTTTGAACTAAGACACATCTTTCACAGAGATGTAGCCAAAAATGCATTCTATAGCAAATGAAAACGGCTGTGACATGTTAACGAAAGAAAGCATGAACAGAATGAGATTTTCATAGTCTTTCCTCAGATTTTCTTGGTAGGGTACAATTATTGCTGACAGTTTTTAGTTATAGGATTATAATATTTGAATGTGTTAATCTCAGTGTAAAAAGCTTTCATGAGTGTCTGTTGGAAATTGAAATGTAAGTATTATTATAGTTATTAACATTATTTTAGAAGTTTATGGCTGTCAGTCTAAAGATGATATATAATGAATGAGTAATTGCAGGTTCTAAAAAGGAGACTATATTTACCCACTTCGTCCATTGCCAAGCAAATCTTCAGTTTTAACACAATGGTAATTTTGAATGTTTGTGATCCACAGCAACAGCAAAGTAAGTGTGGTAAATGTCTAAGATTAAATATGACTACATCACTGTAGGTTGTTTTTTTAGGTGGATCCCATGGGGCATTCGGTGTTAAGTCACAGTTGCTTTTGGTTAGCCCAGGAGTTAACATCCCTCTGTGAAAGGAGTGTAGCCCAAGGCTGCTATTTAAACCCAGGGTAATTTTAACATGAACATGCAGTGTTAATCTATAAATGCTTCCTGTTGTGGTTAAAAAAAAGGAAGGAATGTAAAGTGTTAGACACTGGGGGTATTATATTAAGGGTATACCTTTATGCCACTATGAAATCTCTTTGCACATCCTGCCTTACGATTCTGACTATTGCATACTTCTAACATTTTGAAATATAAAGTATTATACTGCACATTGACAGTCTTGATGTCAAGGTATATTTCTGTTTGATTTCAATTAATAGCATCATGAACATGACCAACAAGACTAAGAATCCATTAGCAGGGCCCATTTCTCTTGCTTTTGGGCAAGCTACAGTTGGGTCTGGAAATATTTGGACAGTAGATACTATTTTCATATTTTTGTCTCTGTACACCACCAAAATGGAATTGAAATGAAACAACTGCAATGCAATTAAAAAACTGACGTTCAGCATTTCAACCATTTTCATACTCAGTCCTCTTATTTCAGGGGCTCATATGTAATTGGACAAATTAGCACAATCATAAATAAAATGTTAATTTTTAATACTTTGTAATACTTTGCAAGCAATGACTGATTGAAGTCTGTAACACATGGACCTCACCAAACGCTGGGTTTCCTCCTTTGTGATGCTTTGGCGTTACATCAACTGTCTTCAGCTGTTGTTTGTTTGTGGGTCTTTCTGCCTTTATTTTTGTTTTCAGCAAGGGAAATGCTTTATTGATCGGATTGAGATCAGGGGCCTCATTTATAAAGGTGGCGTACGCACAAAAGTAGATGTACGCATCTCTCTACGCAATAATTGGTATTTATAAAAAGCTAACTTGACGGGAAAATGTGCGGTCCTTCACTGAAACTCTGACCAATGCGTACGCACAAAAACTGGTGAAATGAGAAATTGTGACACCGCCGGCAGATTTGTGAAACACGTGAAGCTGTCTGAAACTGCAGACCGTTGTGTAGCTAAACGAAATCGAAATACTGCCTCTCATTATTAATTTGAACATTTCACAAAACCCAGTCTTACAATCAACAGCCTGTGGTGGAATACAAATGAAAGAAAACAAGATTGTAGGCAACTTAAATGCAAACTAAGACATATTTGCAAAAAGAACACTCAAACATGTTCTGTAATACTTTTGTCATGTTATGTAATTCATCCTCATAAATAATACGGTAAACAAATATCCTTGTCGATGCGTGCGTCTGTCCGAGCAGACATACATTCGATTAGATAGATGTCTTCATTGTCCACTGGGGAAAGTTGTGTTCATAAATGTCATCAGCTACGGAATCATGGTGTTCATGTATATGCCGTTAGTCCGTTTCTTTCCGTCCATCAATTGTTCCATCGTGACGCATGTCTTAACCATTTTGAAAGCTGGAATTAATTCCATTTGCACATAATCCCATTTACAATTAAATGACTACCGACATCTGTAGCTGATCAGATACAATCACCTGCATGGTCATAAAAAGCCATGATGCCAACCCAATGCGTAATGACGCACAATTGCTGATCTTGCGCTGTTAGAAGATGTGGCAAATGGATTCGGAGGGAACGCATTTTCAGACAGCAGGAAGACTTGCTGGCAAACGAGGACGAGTGACTTATGAGCCGGTTCCGATTTCCTCGGGGCGTCCTGTTGGACCTCTGTGCTCAATTGGGCCCAGCGTTACTGGCGACTGGCACTTTCCAGAGGGAATTAGCTGACAGGTCTGGGATTTCTCAGCCAACCCTTAGCCGGATTATGCCAGACGTGTTAATAGGTGTAATTGGTTTATCGCATGATTACATAAAGTTTCCTTACACTGCGGGTGAACAGGCGAACAAAAAAGCGCAATTCGCAGCTATGTCCGGTTTCCGAAATGTAATCGGTGCTATTGACTGCACTCATGTTGCCATAAGGGCACCAAATGAGAATGAAAATGCTTTCATTAATCGAAAGCATTTTCATTCGATCAATGTCTAAATAATTTGTGATGCAGACATGTTGCTCACTAATGTAGTAGCTCGGTGGCCTGGTTCAACCCATGACTCATTCGTTTTTAGACAAAGCAGTGTTGGGCGCAGACTCAAGGCTGGTGCTGTGCGTGATGGCTGGCTTCTAGGTAAGTTTGATTAATAGACATATTGCAAATTTTTACTGTACTTCAATGTCTTAATCTCTTCACTATCTTTCCAGGGGACAGTGGATATCCCATCAAGCAGTGGCTGCTTACGCCTTTCCTCAACCCACAGAGTGCAGAGGAAAGGCACTACAACATGTGCCACAGCCAAGCTTGCGCTATAGTGGAGCGCACCATCGGTCTGTTTAAGGGCAGATGGCACTGCCTCGACTACACTGGAGGGAGGTTATTGTACACTCCTGAAATGGTGTGCCAAATTGTGGTTGCATGTGCTGTGCTACACAATGTGGCACAGCGTAAAAACGTGCCTGTACCCCCTGACGCCAATGGCTGTGTTGGACCCGACCCTGACCCCCATCCCCTGGCATTTGAGCCAAATGCTGCTGCTGTGCACCAGCGTTTGGAAGTTATGCATCGCATTACTGGGTTATGTTGCATTTAAGTAATATTATGTATTTCGGTGTTACCAACATAAGAATGCAGTTATGTGGGACCGGTTGACATAACACAGTTACGTTAGTCCAACATATCATTTTTATGAGTGAAGAGGGGTCAGCTCCGGTGTCCCCTTTCCCCCACCCGTGGCAGACACACTTTGGAGATGAAGCGCTAGACGCTTCTTGGCATCGACTCTGACCACTTTTTTTTTATTTCGACCACGGTCTGAGTTTCTGAAGCTGGAGCATTCACAGCGTCTGCAACCTTTTGCCACTCCAATGCCTTTGTGGCATTAGTAATTGCCACACTGTGCCCTCCAAACAATATTTTTTCCTCCTCTTTTCCACCTCGCCAACAATTATTTCTACTTTACATTGAGAGAAGTTTCTTTTCTTGGTTTTCCTGTCTCTGTTCGCCATGATTTCTCAATCAATGAATATTAATTTCGGGGCGTTTCACTGACTATTTATGGGCAATTATAGGCGTGACATGCAGCCGCAAAAGCTGCGCCAAATTTAGAGTTGATTGTGATTTATAAAGGAAAAATAGCGTAGGACGTGCGTGTGCATGGATTTATAAATCTGAATATTTCTTTGCATACGCACGTCCTATATTTCGTCCATACACCACTTCTGACGCAAATCCACCGCAAAGTTTTATAAATGAGGCCCCAGGTGATTGACTTTGCCATTGCAGAATATTGAAAGTCTTTGCCTTGAAAAAATCCTGGGTTGCTTTTGCAGTGTTTTGGGTCATTATCCATCTGTAAAGTGAAGTGTCATCCAGTCAACTTTGCTGAATTAGTCTAAATCTGAGCAGACTTTATCCCTATACACTTCAGAATTCATCAGATATTTCTGTCTTCTGTCACATCATCAATTCTCACTAGTGACACAGTGCCATTGGAAGTCATGCATGTCCATGCCATCACACTGCCTCCACCGTGTTTTACAGATGTGGTACACTTTGGATCATGAGCCTCCAAGCCTTCTCCATACTTTTTTCTTCCCGTCATTCTGGTACAAGTTGATCTTAGTTTCGTATGCCTGCAACATCGCGCCCTATATTCCACTGCTGGTTTGCTTTTAAAGCTAAGCAGATTCAGGCCTGGTTAGTCCCTGGATGAGAGACCAATGCTGCTGGAAGTGCGGTAGGAGTGCCACCAGGGGGCACTCTGGTCTAAAGACCTTTCCCATTGTCCCAGGGCAGTGAATGGGAACCCCTGTCCTGCGTAGGATGCCGTCTTTCAGATGGGACGTTAAATCGGTGTCCTGAATCTCTGTGGTCACTAAAGATCCCATGACACTCTTCATAAGAGTAGGGGTTTCCTTTGTCTCTCATCCCCCACTTTTTCCCAGGATGTTGCTGCAATTAAGAAGCTGTTTTCAGTCAAGTTGCCTGGTAAATATAAGGTAAAACTAAAACTAAACTGTCCAAAGAATAATGTTCCAGAGCTGGGCTGACTTGCAGATGTTGTCTGGCAAAAACTTATCTGTCCTTTCTATTCTTGAGGCATATGAATTGTTTGCACTTTGTGGTAAACCCACTGTATTTGCTCTCATGAAGTCTTCTCTTTATGGTAGACTTTGGTAATGATATGCCTACCTCCTGGAAAGTGTTCTTTACTTGGCTGGATGTTGTGAAGGGGTTTTTCTTTACCATGGAAAGGATCCTTCAATCATCTACCACTGTTGTTTTCTGTGGATGTCCTGAGGGCTCATTTATCAAGTGTGCGTATAAACAATCCTAAATTTGTACTTATGAATGGAATTAGGAATATGCTTATGCATAAAAAGTGGGATTTATCAAATGATCCTACAACCATTTTACACACACGGTAGGAAATCACCATTGATAAACACCACTTGTTCTTAGGTCAGTGCTCGTGCACAGCCTCTACGATTTGCATATCAACACACCCCGAATTTCCCAAATATGGCCAAAATCATCCTTTAACATTTGCTAACGAGCATGACAGAAGGTGACATGTGGCGTAAAATGATGAGTGCATTAGAGCTGGGTGATATGGAAAAAATGTAATATCACAATGTTGTTGACCAAATACCTCAATATCGATATTGCGGCGAAATTGTAGGGTTGAAAATTGGTGCTTATAAAGAAATATTTACACAATGAGATTTTTGATAAATAATCATTGATGTGTATATAATAACTTAGTGGGGTAAAGGCAAATCATAGAAAAGCTAAAACAGTCCGGTAAGTTCAGATAATTACATCACTTTACTGTAATCCAGCCATTAAAACCAGGAAAAGGTAACACTTTTGTCATATCACGATATTACAATATGCAAAATCTAAGACGATAATCAGTCTAATATCACGATATCGATATAATGTCGTTATAATATCGATATATTGCCCAGCCCCAGAGTGCATGATTTATTTGTCAGGCTCATTGGTTACTTGCTTGACCAGTATAATAAAATGTATGCTAAGGAGTAGTGTATTGCATGGGACATATGTTGTTCTTCAAACGAATATATTACAACAAACAATAATGGGCATCTCATCTGTAATATCTCCATAATGTAGCCTAGGTAAAAATATGTGCCATTATATTTGTTCTGCTGAAGAAATGAGTTGTATATCCCACCTGTCAGGCAATTATTTAGAAGCATCCTTTACGCATATCATGTCACTGTTAAATTGAGTGGAATGTTGTTCGATTCACATAATGTCCAACGTCTACAAATGCGCGTATAGCAGATCTTTCATTGGAGGATCAGCTTCCTGTTAGAAACCACATGACCTCAGTCAGTTATAATATTTCAAAAAGGGTTTTATGAGTTTATAATTTAAGAGCTGACTTAGCTACTGTAATTTACATTAGTATTAAAAATAAATTGATTTGTTCAAATTAAATGATATACCGTACGTAGCCTAGAGGAACATTACATGAATTCATTATGGAAAACCTGAACTGTTTTATGGAAATGTTTTAAATCACAACTTTAAATTAATAATTCACACATACATCTTCGACATTACTCTTCTATATTTCAAAAGCAGTTCCATTCCAACACTTGTCATTGTTAATATTGATTGATGAACATCCTCATGAAAATGTTTGAATTGATAAATCCCACACTTTACTTAGAAATGTTTGTACGCATGTTTACTGTATGCACAGAAGTGCTTATGTATGCTTGATATCTGAGTTCCCAGGCCTTTTTGTGTGGCAAAGCTCACCAGTGTTTTTATATTTAAAAACTTTCTCAGAATGTACCAAACTGTTGATTTGGCCACTCCAAATATTCCTGCTATCTCTAATGATTTGACCGCATGTTGTGGGTTGGATTTTTTATAGCTAAAAAATGAGATGTCAGTTGGTGTGATCTGGAATAAAACAAGGTTTGCTAAACAACTAGTCACCTAAACAACAAGGTAATTCATTTTAGGAAAGTTTGTCAGGGATTGAAAGTTGGCATGACTACTGGCTACCTGATTTGATAAAGCAGCTTGAGGCTTAAACTGCCAGTTGTGTAATCACCCATCATGGGATATCCAATTATCCATTGTTTTGCTCGTTTTTAAGTCATTTGTTGTTTCTTGTTGTGCATTATGGAAAGCAATGGTTGGTATTTTAGGTGAACGCCCATACTGGCCAAAGGATGAATAATACACAACACTGTTTCTTTGAGACATTTTTATGGGTTGAAAAAGGTTCGATTTGTTGTCTAGGTTGGAGGGAGACTGGATAGATCAGAGGTCACCAGTACTGAGAGCTTAACTGGAGGAAAACAGGCAAAAGAAAGCTTCTTACAAAGACTGTTTGGTAAAGTTGGGACAAATCCCCTTGTTTTTATTAGAGGTTGACTGATTATGATTTTTCAAGGCTGATACGATTACCAATGATTGGGAGAACAAAAAGCTGATACCGATTAATTGTCCAATTGTTCTGATTTTAAAAAAAGAACAACTACAACTATTAATGAACAATGAAAACTTATGGTTAAATTTCTTTACACAATGCATAAATAAAATAGATTGTCTCAAAATAATAATGTACACAATAGCTTTACTCTGTGACGGAGTCTTTTAACTAAAACAAAGCTTTCTCTTTAAGGTTACCATGGTAACGAAGCCACTCCATTTGTCTTTGTGGATGATTTTTTTCACATGCAAGCTTGAATCTTCCATTGTAGCAGTTGCTGTTTTAAAATAAAACTACTATTCAAACACCAGCTTGCATGTAAATGAAATAATTCAGTAACTGAGAGACATGGGATTAAGGTGTGTGGGTGTGGGTGTAGGTGTGTGGGTGTCGGCTAACATTACTAGCTCACCCACGTCTGAAATCTGACCGACTATTTGAGAACATACAGACACATTGATTTTATGTTGCAAACAGACCCTGCTTTATATCTAATCCTACAACTTGTGCTGCATATGAGAATACAGCAATCCAGAATAATGCTGTTCCTATTATTTTATTAACTGCTAACATGATTATATTTCAGTAATTATAATATACAAAAATAAGTAATTTGTAAATTGCTTGTGCTTTGTTTGCGAATAGACTAATTCAGGACCCATTTGATGGCATAATGTCATCACCCGACATTTTTGTAGGCTGTTGATGAATAAAAATACACCACCTCTATTATGATGCAATGTAAGTGAGTTAATCTAACTAGTGTATTTTAGTTTTAATATGTGTTGCTTTTATCTGATGCTGAGTCCCCTACTCAAAGATGTTGGTTGATAAAAACAAAATGGGCTGAAAGTACTCTGAACGAAGCAGTGAACCCGCCCTGACTAGTAGCCTAATATAAACCATGTGTGACAAGATTATTGTTTTAAATTTCATGCTAACTTATCCTGGCTTCTCTGCAGATGAGGTGTTTTAGATGGTGCATATGGTCTGTCTGTCAGGCATACTCCTCATGGTTTTCTATTTAATTAAAGGACGTGCATTCTCGAAAAAAGTATCGGCCATAATCAGTGTACAAAAGCACAGATTACTGATTATTTAGAGAAACGCATTGGTATTAATTAAACGGCCAGACCCATTTTAATTAGTTGTCCTTTAGTTTTCATTCACTGTCTGCTTTTGAAAAGTATAACTTTTGTATCATTGTTTAACGCTCTCACATTGATAATGATAATTCTTCTCTGCCTGTCTATGGCGGGAGTGTGGGGTTAGTAAAATAGTTAATTTTTTACCTAATATTACTCCTAGTGTCATGTCACATTTGCAATTGTGGTCTGGCTAATTGAAACACGTGTTCTCCAATGCACATTTAACTAGGCTGTTCTGCTTGTTGCCGTACTGCTCATGTAACCAGTATGTTTACTGCATTAATGCATCCAAGGCACACCGACATGGATCATAGGGTAGAAACTGTCAATGGAAGAATCAGTGCCTCAAACTAACATTGTGCTTCACCGGCTATTACTTCCACCACCAATGGCTATCTTGTATCTAAATCATTTAATCATCACTAGTGCCAACCTGTTCCATTTACATTGAAATGCTTGGATACAAATTCTTTCCCTATTGATGCAAAACACTGAAACACAATAATAAAATGAGTAATATAATGCCAACAGAGGAATGTATACAAATGTGAATTACACTTGTGAGAAATGACTCAAACAGGATTCAAAGAGGAATTTCACACAGTTGTTCTCCGGGTGGGAGAGCGAAGGGCTGTGTGTTTGTTGACATCTGGTGACCTATTTAGGTGAATTGGGAATTGTAGTGTCTACATCAGGGGCATGTCCTGCTCCTGGAGAGCTACTGTCCTGTTGTTCTTCTCTCCAACACCAGTTGTGACTATCCTGATTTTAGCTTTTCAGCCAACTAACAATTAGTGTCAGGTGTGCTAAATAGGACTGAACCTACATGATGGTAGATGAGGTCTACAGTGTCTGATGGTTTTATTTGGGGCATAACCAGTCTTTGATTAACTTCTCTGGAACCTCAGGGGCTCTTGTGTTCTGCTTTCCTCAAATCGAGCATAAAAGGTATATAACTAATTTCCGATATCAGCATTGCTTGGTTTTTCACAGTTTGCTTTTCGTTTCTAGTGCAATATTGTTTTACGTCCTGCCACATTTTGTGAGCGTCAGAGCCGATGTAGTAGGACTCCACTTTCTGCCTGTATTCTTCTTTCTTGATGGTTCGCCTTAAATGAGGGGTATTCATCACTTAAGGGCTTTTTACACTATGAGGGACTCCGATAGCTTTCAGAAACATTTTCCGAATCCACTCGAGCCGACGTCGGGATGAGACACAATTGTAGTGTGTAAACTTGTGGGTTTCTCTCGAATTCCACGCAATCGCCGGAGATTGCGCCCCACCTGGGGCTTTGCTAATAGCCCAGGAGAAATGTGTATTGTAGGGGAATTTGTCACTGTAAGTCAATGGGCTGGACTGGTTTCTGAGTGCGTGCAGCGCAAGATGTCTTGAATGACACACCAAAAAACGCGCGATTGCGGTCTGGAGACTTGACAGTGTAAATACAAACAGTATGGAAATTAGCTCGAGCGAATTTGTAAAGGTTGCTGAAGGCTATCGGAATCTATCATGGTGTAAACAGAACCCTTACCTTACGAGGCCTTGAGCTTGCTTCTCTTCTACATTTGCATTAATTGCACCCACCTGATGTACCAAATCTAAAGTGTTTGATTAGAGAGTTTCAATAAAAAAAACATAGTGGAACGGGCTTTACAGACCAGAGGTTTGAATAGGGCTCCCTATGTCATATTTGGTCTGCTTGTAGGCATCTGGAGCCACTTCCCATAGTTTGAATGTACCCACGATCTGATGAAGCCCCATTAATGCAGTAATTAGCCTCTACAGCAACTGATGATTTGGTTTCACACTGGGCCCCTCTGGAACATTAGGGGAGGAGGGACTACTTCAAAGTTCAAGCTTACCCTGTGGAGACGTGTGCTGTACACATACTTGTCATCATGCCTGATAGGAGGGGGCGGGGTTCGAGCTCACTGTTGAGTAATACACAACCACAAACAACCATGTGTTGTGTTTGCACCTGATTCATGTAAACTATAGGAACAAGTCAGTGCAGTCTTCATGAACTGAGTGAGAGTACCTGACAGGATTTGAGGAAGAGAGGGAGACCGTGTAGTTGTCATTTAATAATAATAATAATAATAAGAACTAGTGGTGATTTCATTTGAGAGGAACAAATAACCATCCAACAACCATACTGACATACAATGCACTACTTTCCACAGAGAATAGGGGTCTCTGAAGTGCCCAGCCTTGGTCTTATAATGAGGACTAATGGGGGGTTTACAGCACCATGCTGTAGAATGGTGTCATTGTGCTGCCTGGGATGGACTTTGCTTGGCTGGCTCACCCCAGTCATGTGACAGTGGTCAAATTCAGGTTTGTCCTGCCATTATGAAATTAGTATTGGTCATTACGGTTCTGAGATTGTGTGTAATTTTTTTGTGGGAGGGGTTCATTTAGGACTTTAAAGCAGTACTGTTTGTGGCGTGTGTGCAGAAAAGGCTAATTCCGCATCATTCTCCCGTACAGCTTCTCCTTGTGCAAAGTGGACTGAATTGTTGAACGATGCACAGTGACTCCATCTGCAGCAAGATGATGTTGTATGTCTTTGGAGGTGGTCTGTAAGCTGTTTTTGACCGTTCTCACCATCATTCGCCTTTGATTCTCCAATATTTTACTTAGCCTGCCACTTCTGGCCTTAACAAGAACTGTGCCTGTGGTCTTCCATTTCCTCACTATGTTCCTCATAGTGGACACTGAGAGCTTAAATCTCTCTGATAGCTTTTTGTAGCCTTCCCCTAAACCATAATGTTGAACAATCTTTGTTTTCAGGTCATTTGAGAGTTGTTTTGAGGCCCCCGTGTTGCCACTCTTCAGAAGAAGAGAGTCAAAGATTAACAACTTGCAATTGGCCACCCTAAATACTGTTTCTCAAGATTGGATGCACCTGTCTATAAAGTGCAAGGCTTAATGAGCTCAACAAACCAATTATGTGTTCTAATTATTCAGAGCTAGGTAGTTACAGGTATTCAAATCAACAAAATGACGGGTGCCCAAATTTATGCACCTGTCTAATTTCATTTTGATGCATATTGAACATTTTCTGTAAATCCAATGAATCTCATTTCACTATAGAAATATTACTGTGTCCTTCAGTTATTTCATAGATCAAAATAAAATTGCTGTAACAGCAGCCCCAGCTTATTTTAGCTCTCTACTTATTTCCAGTTTTATGTTGACACCAAAAACAATAACTGATGCTCCTTTTTGGATGCAACAAATAAAGTAGTAAACATGGTTTAAGGACAAGCAGACATTCACCAGTCACCTCCATCATTGAACTGTATTATCTTTTGGCACCACAGAGAGCATATTTATGACCCATCACCAAGCCATAGCAATATGGCACTCTGCTGAAATCATGCATTATTTAATGAGGAACTCAATTACCTAAGAACACTGATTTCGAATATCAGTGTCTTACTGTCTGTCGATGTGAGCTGTGGAACGCCACGGTGGGGACGCTACTGACCTTTAACAATGACACCTTGTGTGTTAATCCTACGCGTATGTGCCTGTTTGACCTTGGTTTTGTGTGTCGTTAATTGGCCTGTTGCAATCATAACATAATCACCTAGTCGTGAGTATTTGAACAGACAATGATTAAACTATTTATAGTTATTGACATTTTGCATACATTGACATCAGGAGTGTTGAAATGAACAGCCTGGATTTAGGGATAAACACAATGCTCCAATGTGAAATTATAAAAGATAACCTAATAACCAGAGTTTGAGACTCAAGTTGTTTACTAGTGCTTTTGGTCTAGTGTCTATATATAAACATTTGTCAGGTATGACTGAACCTGATGACTTAAGTTAAGAGTATTTTGTGCTAGGTACATGTAGGACTTCTAGATAGCCTCGCCAGAAATGCAGCTGTTCAATCCAAAAGAAGCCTGCGATGAGGAGGATTGGCTCTACATGTAGATGAAGACCGTCGCCTAACATGAACTAAATGACAATTCAATCAATAAATGCAATTATTTATGTGACATTTAATCGTCAGCCCTAATCGTTATCCCTATGCACATCATTCATGCAGTGTTTCGACAAGGCTGAAGATTGTGTACATGCTGCATGCAGCAGGGCCAAGGAAGGTGTACGTTTTACCTGCTACACATCTGCTGGCGAGAGCGATCCGAATAAGGCACTAGCTCAGGAATCCATAAAATCGTCTCATTCTGAAGCATTGTTTTATTATTTTTTATTTTAAATGTGTGCCTCCTGATCTCTTTGGATTCCTACAAGGGTTTGCAGGGAAAGGTAAATGCAGAGCCTTCCACGAGAGAAGATGCATTAGGCTGCTACATGTAATAGGCTGTAGCCTCCTAACACAATCACCGGATGTGCAATTAGGTTTAATGCTTTCCAAATGGCAGTTGAAGAGATTGATTGACAAGGGTGTGACGAGTGGTAATGGCTTCCCTCTAAAGGTCATGTTTTCACCCATATTTAAACATCACTGCTTAAAGATCGCTTCTGCTGATCTTTGTAACTTTTTTCGTTTGAAATTGTTAATCCAAGTGTAATTGCTGTAAAAAGTACACACACTGTTTGAAAGAAAATATAGTGTTTTATTTACAGGCCATTTTCTAGCAGTAGGATAACCATTGTTAGTCTAATGGGGAATCTCCCTTGAAGAAAATGAGATGTGACAGGAACATGTTCTGAGGTATGCACTGCAAAAAAGTTGAAGTTAGCCTTTTGTGAAGTAAGTCAGGTTAAAACCCAAATAAATTAGGCATCTCTGATATCAAGTGGGTGTGAGGTGAGAGGCCTTCATTGGCAACATTGTCACTATGTGAAGACAAACAGCATTGGCTCATTGCCTTCCTGGGAGTGTTTATACACTGATGCAAGGTCAGTTTTGGTTACATTTAGGCTATGTTTACAATGTGGGTTTCTGGGAAAGTAAGCTGATCACTAGCTATGGGTCACCTCCAGTCTCTTATGAAACTAAATATATGTGCCTAGTGAATCTAATGTCTACAGGACCCTTCCATACATGCCTAAGTCTGCTCAGATTAAGCTCGCCATAACATCTTCATTATTTGGATGAACTAGTAGTGTTTTTGCATCAGCGGTCTGGAAATCTCACTGAGTTTATATCTCTTGGCCATGGCTGTGTTCTTGTCCCAGTCAGATATTTGGCAGCTCTCCATCATCATGTGACTTCTTCAACTAGAGTGTCCTTGCCTGATGTGACGAAACATCGCCACACCGTTCTACAGCCCTTACACTACAGCCCTTACACTACAGCCCTTACACTACAGCCCTTACACTACAGCCCTTACACTACAGACAAATAATGGGTTTATTGCAATCATAATATAATGATATGCATATAAAAGCATACTGTTATATTGTTTAAAAAAACACTACAGCCCTTACACTACAGACAAATAATGGGTTTATTGCAATCATAATATAATGATATGCATATAAAAGCATACTGTTATATTGTTTAAAAAAGCACTA